>JAWPHD010006138.1:0-150062 GCA_037043455.1 Cyrtodaria siliqua | reverse complement strand
TATTTCGATTCTCATGGGACGTACACATTGTTTACGCTATTGTGGGTCACTATATATTATCTCGGAGGTCAAGGTAATCAGGCTGCTATGGCTTACAGGTTGTTCCATTGGGCGTCCCCGTATGCAAAGTTATGCACGGTACAGTATATTTAAATACACTAGTCGTCACGTGACAAACAATTAAGTCATTGCTTACGTCATATAGCTTGCGCTGTATGACGTCAAACGTTTTCAGCTTGTTCAAGATGCTTATTAATGTTATGTGTACTGATGCATATGATGGGTTTAAATCGGGGGGTGGGTGGGGGGGGAGGGGGGGAGTGGGTGTGCAAGGTTTGGGAGCATGGTAAGTTTGTTGTAATTAACATTTCATTAAAATTACTATTGAGTTTGTCTTCGTGACGTATATTTACCAAGTGACGTCATGTAACGTGGCGCTTCCAACGGATGAAATATACGCGGAGAATTAATGGAACAGTCGTATTTTACCGTAAAATAACATACAGTTGTCTCACTTCTTTGTGTACATGAAAGACTGCGCAGGTCGTGTTAGAATTATTAATATTTAGCGATTATGAATATTCTTTCACTGAGAAATCCCAATCTTTCACCCACATAAATGTAATAAAATAAATTACTGCAAGTTTCCAAGTTGTGTCCCTGTAGATAGTTGTCCTGATGCAGGCGGTCAAAACTAGTTTTATATAATTATGTTGTGCCTCGAGTCCCTTAGAAACAACCATACCAAATTAGAACTAGAGGTTGTTTTTCGTAAAAATAAATGTCTCTCCCACTGGGAAAAGGGCCATAAATCCGCCAAAAATTATTCAACTGAAACACGACGATGATATGCGCAACGAGGCTTGTTAATGATCATCCCTACCAAGTTGACTAGTAGTTGAAATCTGGCCATGTTATTAGGAGAACTAGTCGGGACAAAGTTTGTGTATTAAAACCTTCAAAGGGTGTTAACTCTGCCAAAAATCATTCAACCGGAACACGACAATGATATACGCAATCAAGTTTCGTTGAAGGCCGACCGTTGGTTGAGGAGAACTAGTCCGGACAAAGTGTGTATATTAAAACCTTTAAAGAGCCACAACTCCACCAAAAATCAATCAACCAGAACACGACACCGATATGCGCAACTAGGCTTGGTACTGATCATTTCGCTAAGTTTTATTGAAATCCACCATGGGGTTTATGAGAACTAGTCCGGATAAAGTTTGTGTATAAAGGGCCATAACAAAAATCATTCAACCGCGACATGGCGATGATATGCGCAACTAGGCTTGGTACTGATCATCCCTGTCAAGTTTCATTGAAATCCGGCCAGAGGTTCAGGAGAACTGGTCTATACAAAGTTAGTGTTTTAACATCTTTAAAGTGTCATAACTCTGCCAAAATTCATTCAACTGGAACACGGCGATAACATGCGCAACTGCGCTTGGTACTGATTATCCTTTCCAAGTTTCGTTGAAATCCGGCCAGGGGTTCAGATGTAGTCCGGACAATGTTTGTGTATTAAAACATTTAAAGGGCCACAACTCCGCCAACTGGAACACGGCGACGATATGCACAACTAAGCCTGGTACTGATCATCCCTAAAAGGTTTCGTTTAAATCCGGCCAGGGGTTCAGAAGAACTAGTCAGAACAAAGTTTGTGCATTAAAACCTTTGAAGGGCCATAACTCCGCGAAAAATCATTCAACCGGAACACGGCGATGATTTTGCACAACTAGACATGGAATTGATCATCCCTAAAAAGTTTTGTTTAATTCGGCCATGGGTTCAGGAGAACTAGTCAGAACAAAGTTTGTGTATTAAAACCTTTAAAGGGCTATAACTCCGCCAAAATCATTCAACTGGAACACGGTGACTATGTACAACTAGGCTTGGTAATGATCATCCCTGCAAAGTTTCAATGAAATTCGGCCAAATGAAGGCCCTTTCGTCTCAATGAGGCCAATATATAGCATATTTCAGAAAATCAAGGGCCATGACTCCGATGTAAATGGTCCAATCTGGATGGTTTTCGAACTTATCCGAGCTTTCATTGATATTAACAATCTGGTCAAATTTCGTAAAGATCGGATGAAAGATGAAGGCCCTATCGTCTTAACGAGGCAAAATATAGGATTTCTAACTAAATCAAGGGTCATAACTCTACTGTTACTGGTCCGATCTGGCTGGTTTTCAAACTTGTCTAAGCTGTCATTGATATTAACAATCTGGTAAAGTTTCGTAAAGATCGCATGCCCATAACTCTGGTGTTACTGACCCAAATTAGCTGGTTTTCGAACTTGTCTGAGCTTTCATTGATATTAACAACATTTACAAGTTTGGTAAAGATCAAATAGTACATGAAGGTGCTAGAGTGTTGTTCACAAGGCAGAATATGGGAATTTTCTTTAGAAAAAAAAGGGCCATAACTCTGGTGTTACTGACCCAATTAAGCTTGTTTTCGAACTTGTCCAAGCTTTTATTGATAGTAACAGTCCATGCAAGTTTAGTAAAGATCAACTAATAAATGAAGGTGCTAGAGTGCTGTTCACAAGGCAGAAAATGGCATTTTCCAGAAAAAACAAGGACCACAACTCTGGTGTTACTGACCCAATTTAGCTGGTTTTCCAACTTGTCCGAGCTTTCATTGATATGAACAATCTGTGCCAGTTTGGTAAAGATCAAATATTAAATGAAGGTGCTAGAGTGTTCACAATGCTTAATATGACATTTTTCAGCAAAACAAGGGCCATAACTCCGGTGTTACTAAACCAATTTAGTCGATTTTCGAACTTGTCCAAGCTTTCATTGATATTAACAATCTGTACAAGTTTGGTAAAGATCAAATAATAAATTAAGGTGCTAGAGTGTTCACAAGGCATAAAATGGCATTTTTCAGGAAAAACGAGGGCCATAACTCTGGTGTTACTGACTCAATTTAGCTGATTTTCGAACTTGTCCAAGCTTTCATTGGTAAATGAAGGTGCTAGAGCGTTCACAAGGCAGAACATAGCATTTTTCAGAAAAATCAAGGGCCATAACTTCGGATCAACTGATCCGATTTGGCTGGTTTTCAAACTTGTCCGAGCTTTCATTGATATTAACAATCTGTGCATGTTTGGTAAAGATCAAATAATAAATGAAGGTGCTAGAGTGTTCACAAGGCTTACTATGCCATTTTTTTTCAGCAAAACAAGGGCCATAACTCCGGTTAAATGAATCCGATCTGGCTGGTTTTCGAACTTGTCCGAGCTTTTATTAATATAAAGACACTGGCAAAGTTTCGTAAAGATTCGATTAATAATGACGGCCGTAGAGTGTTCACAAGGCAAAAGTTAACGGACGACAGACGACGGACGGACGACGGACAACTCGCCATTGCATGAGCTCTGCTTGCCGTCGGCCAGTAGAGCTAAAAACCACCCTGTTTGCTAGGTATTTAAGGAGTACGTCCCCTTATGTGTTGTCCCACTGAACAATGCATATAAAAATATACAACATTAGAACTCAAATAAGGCAGACTATGTTTTCATGAAACTTCCAGTTTACTATGTTTACATATATCTCGGCAGGGATATACTTGAACTATAAATGCAAACTTGGTAACAAGCTTGCTAGTATCATCTAGGATATAGCAGTATATAATACATTGTACTTTACTTATAGGAAGAAAAATCGATGAACAAGTTAGCTGTACTAAATACAAAACGTTCTTGATAATTCTTTATTGTTACTAAAACAACAACAACAACAACAACAACAACAAAACAACAGCAACAACCACAAAAAACAACACACAACATCAACAATAAACTAATTAATATTTTCCTACGCAAGCTTTCTGGGTAGGGCCTCATCATCTGACACAAAATTGAATATCAAAATATATACCTCACCCACCACCTCACCCTGTCAAATTTATGGGTGGGAGAGCGGTGCCTGGCCCCCTGCTCTCACTGTTCTTACGCCTGTGTGATTAATATAGTCGTTAATGTTTTTGTAACAGCTCATATCTATCAAAAAGTGCATCAAACGTGTAGTTATCTTTTCTTTTTACTGGGGATTGCTAAAAAAAATCCAAAAATAACATCATCCGTTTTAAAATCAATTCCGGTATTTCATGAGGTTTCGTATTAGGATGTTCAGTTGTTATTTAAGATAAAGAATACATAAAATGTAATCAAATTACCATTAGCATTAATGAGAATGTTTGCTGAAGATCCCGACATATCGCACATTGGAAATGCAAATAAACGTTGATCAAAGAAGTTTTATGTAATGATAGAATATTTGAAGCACGCGAAAAACACTTTAAAGGAACACAAGCAACCTTGATTTTTTTATAACTCTCATATTTGCAAATCATTGCTAATACTTATTGGAAAATTGCTTTTTCATATTTATACCAGTTGTTAACGATATGGTAAGAAAATGAAGACAAATTAGAGTGCAAACTTAGAAACGTTAATCATCACCTTGTATAATCATCACCTTGTACAATCATCACCTTGTATAATCATCACCTTGTACAATCATCACCTTGTATAATCATCACCTTGTACAATCATCACCTTGTATAATCATCACGTTGTATTTAATTATATGCAAGCAGGTTTAAAGGGACACACGACAATCTTCGTTTTTTTTGAAAACTAGCAGCGTCCAGTTTTCTACATTTTTATTTTGCTTTTCCCCCAATCATTTATATTATTTACAAGAATAGTTCAACGTAAATTGTTTTTTTTTAATATTACTGTGTATATAGTCAAACCCATGTTACTAATAACAAAGAACAATTGAAAACTCGAACTTTTATTTAATTATAGGCAAGCATGTTTAATGTAATGAATGGATTGTGTTTTACGGCACGTCGACATTTTTAATGTTAAAATGATACTGGATTATATTATAGATATATGCTAATTACAATTCTTAAAACATCAATATTGCCATACGTCCCTTTAAAGTCAACTGATATTCGATTAATACATTTGGGTGAACATGTCAAAGTTTGATACATCGTGACTTCATGATTGCCGTGTGTCCCTTTAATAGAAAAAAAGTTGTATGCAGTGATAGAACGTTTGAATACGTATTAAGCATTGGAAACTCTTTCCTTCATTCAATAATTTGGCTTTGTGAGAAAGACCACCATTTTCCACAAACGTGTAATCAATTAACTTCAAATTGTGAAAGTTAATTCCAGAGACGTTTAAAGTAAAATGAGCGTTTTATTATGTTGCGGTTAAAGCAGCCTTTTATACCTATTTATACGGCCACAAATGAGACCGTTTTCAGTGTAATGAAGCCGAGTGTATAATAGGGAAATTAATAAACTGCAAGCTTAAGTTTAAAATCAATTTTCAAACAAGCGTAAAAAACCTTTGAACTTCTTTCTAAGCACCGCGAAACATCGAAGAATTTCAAGTGAAGACATTTTACAGCTTAGCATTGGAGTGAAAAGCCGTATGAATCGGGTAATAACAAATACGAAAGAAAAGATCAAAGAGTATCATTTGACATATATTTCACACCCGATGAAATAGACATAGTCAAATTCTTTACACTTCTGTGGGGTGCACGTCATAAACACAAATAGAAAATTTCAAGTAGGGTATTTTATTTTGAATTAGATTTCGGTGAGAGAGATGAGCGAAAGAACTTTTTTTAAAGAACGAATATCTTTTGCATGGCGCTTAAAAATATGTTTTTTATCACGTAACTATGTAGTATTTCTAATAGCGGTATGGCGACGATACGGTGATGATAGCGTGAGACTGTTTACAGAGGGTTGCATGCCAACGATATTGAAGTAATGCGTTTTATCAGGTAATTCAAAGTCATTTAGATAAGTTTCAAAGCGATGACTGTTTAACGTGCAGTGTGATGGATTCACGTCAACGGTTTCAATTATTACCAACATTTAACGAATATATCTATTAAAAACACATTTTATAAGGGCAAACTCCCTATGATTTTCTTTACTATTAAGATTTTAAGAGGAGGACTGGGGGCGTATTACTGGTCACGCCCCTGAATGTGTTATGCTGTTTTGGCTGGCGTTCACGGAAAAGGTTTACAAGGTGATGCTACAATGATTTTGTCACATATATAAGTATCGTTTAATGCTTATATGACATTTATATTAAAGGATTAGTTATATTCTATGAAACCTTTTATGTAAAAATCATATAAATATCCTATGAGAGTCATAAACAAGTTGGCAAATACCTTTTCTTATGAAAATGTGTGTGTTTTAAACACGAAACGTCTATGCTTTTATTTTCTTATGAAAATTATTCGAAACTTCTATCATATACATATCAAATGAAACGTATTACATATGTGATTCCTTGTTATGAGAATCGTATGAGAATCATGATTCCCATATGATAATGCAATTATGTTCATTGTATATGGCAACATCGCCTATAATACGAGTTTTGACCAGAATGATTATTTTATGTAAATTCATCACTTTCGGTCTAACACTATTTGCAGTGGGTTGACACATGTTGTACTGGATTGACACATGTTGTACAGGATACTAACCAATGCATTGACACGTGTTGTGCAGGATACTAACCAATGCATTGACACGTGTTGTACAGGATACTAACCAATGCATTGACACGTGTTGTACAGGATACTAACCAATGCATTGACACATGTTGTACAGGATACTAACCAATGCATTGACACTTGTTGTACAGGATACTAACCAATGCATTGACACGTGTTGTACAGGATACTAACCAATGCATTGACACGTGTTGTACAGGATACTAACCAATGCATTGACACATGTCGTACAGGATACTAACCAATGCATTGACACGTGTTGTACAGGATACTAACCAATGCATTGACACATGTTGTACAGGATACTAACCAATGCATTCAAGTATATATCTAAAGTATATATAAAAGGATCTTGCGTTTGTGCATTCAAGCACTTTCGTCGATTTTAATTTTCTACACATTTGTACACATGACAAAATGACCCAAGCTTCCGTGATGAATAATTACCGAATGCAGTCTGTACCAATTCGAACGGCCTCGTCGATTTTCGTAAAGGTAACAGATAAACACGACGAGTTACGGTAATTGACGAGGAAGATCCGATTGTGATCGAGATCGGGCATGTAAGCTGTAGTTTACCTAAAATCTGTGATTTAGCTAGCCTTAATTGACCCTGAATATGTTTAACACCTTACTGACATAAACTACTGTATGTCAGACATGTATGAAAAATGCTAGAAAAAACGGATTTAATTTCGTGGAATTTAGACAATTATCTTTCTGCTTTAAGGAAAGAGAGAGACGATCCTTCCCTCAGATCAAAGCATACATATAGAGCCTGCATTGCCTCATTCATGGCCAATTGATTATTGAATGTTGTTTAACGGCTCAGCAACACAGTATATGTTATTTAGAGCCGCCCCAGAGAGAGGGGAAGTATATATAGAAATTCGGGAACCTGCCCTACTCTTATTTTCGAATAGATTCCTATGGTTCTAGGATAGACCGATACACGGGACCATCCCCATCCAACGGACGAGGCTAAGGGAAAGTGTGTTGCCCAAAAACACACCGACGGAACTCAGTGGCACCACGGAGGATTGAACCCGGGACCTCCGGTTACAAATCCGCCGCGCTACCGACTGCGCCACGCCAGCCATGGATGGCTAAACAATTGTTAATTGTTGGTGGTTGGGGGAACATTTTTAAACTGGGAAATTAAAAAAAAAATCAAATGTAGGAAACTAATTTTTTTTATAAAAATATTTATATTTACAAAGAGAAAGATTGAACTATTACACGTTGTTTCACTCCTCCTGCAAGAACGCTGTATATAGCCAAGTAAGGGTCCCTATCGCACAACTGGCAAGCAGCTTTAAAATGAGTTTTTTTAAGTGTGCCCTCTCTAATTACAAAACACGGACGCTCACAATTTTACCACATATACGTATCACCACATATAAGTATCAACCACATATAAGTATCAACCACATATAAGTATCAACCACATATAAGTAATACCACATATACGAATAATATGCTTCTTTATGATTCTCAAATGATACATATTATATGATACTTATATTAAAGGAGCAGTACAACACCTTTTATATAAGAATCATATACACATAATATGAAAATCATATAGCAGTTGAAATATTGTTCATGAACTTTATATAAACAGGTGTGTTTAAAAAACAGAGTTATGAATTTATTTTCATATGAAAGTTATATGAAATTCCTATTATATCATATGAGACAAATAAATATTATATAAATATCATATGTTTTATATGAGAATTATATATGGCTCCTTTTTTACTATAAAAAACGCAGTAATATGTTTATTATATATGGCAAACGTGCACATGAACAACGTTTAAGTGGGTGAATATTTTTTTTGGGAAAAAATCAATCATTTAAAAGCGAAAATAATTATATCGTAAAAACAAAAAACATTTTATAAAACATATAATGATTTCTTTTTTTTATGTCTTTTTTTTCTCGCTTAAAACCTTGATAATTAAAACATCGTCTAAAAGAGATAACACCTATTTTAAATGTGTAATTCTGTGTTTGAGAAATGTAAATATAATGTTAACGAATCTCATTACGATATATATATTACATGGGGCCATCCTTAAAAATATATTTGTTTGCTGTTTCCCGACCCAGGATTTTATAAGTGGGTAGGTAGGTAGGTGATTTTCTTTGCCAAAGACAGTAAAGAAACATAAGAAATTAAAGAGAAATATACTAAAAACAATAAAAATAAAAAGGTTTTGTTAAAGAATTGCCTTTTTGATAGGTAGGTAGAGAAACAGCAAACCAACAATTTTTTATGGTCGGTCCGGTAAACTCGATTAAGAAGTTAAAACCAAAGTTATACTCGTCAATAGTTTGGAAATAAGTCCAACACATTATGACATGCTGCTTTTTTAATTATTTTATTTAAAAAAAGGGAGTCATTATCAACAACATGGTTTATTTCACATTCAATGCAATTAAATACTAATTATGACATTCACAGATTATAGTTAAGATTCAGTTTTGCATATCATTGCTTTAAACATGAAGTGTTTATTAAGCATTGAAATTAACGTCTCGAGTTATTTATCCTATATCATTTTAACTTTAATTCTGCGTGCATATAATTTAATACAATTTTGAGTTTTCATTTTTTCGTCTTATTGTACCATAGGTTTTAATAGGTTATTGGCGCAATATAATCAGCAATAAATAATATGCAAACACAGTTTGCTTTATACTATTCTTATAATTAAATTAATGGTTGAACAAGCCATGTAGAAAAACTTATGCAACGCTGTAAGTTTCCAAAAGAATAAGATTACCATGGTGCCTTTAAAGGGGCTGGATGGGATCTAGAAGAGTAATTGGTGTCGCTCCCAAAACAAATGAAAAGCTTTATATAATGTTCTTCACTTTCATATGAAATGTACATATGCATTAAATTAAGCCGCATCCTACCTTTCGTGTAATTATTATTAATGAGAATGTTCGGTCTGGATACTGTACGTCTCGGCTACGTTTTGTTGCTAAATCATAAATATCGATTGTAATGAGGATTATATTGCTAACAGTTGTATATACAATAACAAAACAAGAATTTATAAGAGCTTCATATGAATTAATATTAATGATTTATACAACAAAACTAGCTGAGTCGTCGAGATTTCCAGACCACATATTTCATTAACAATAATTAAATCGTACGGAAAATGGGAAATATATTAGTGCATATACACACTGAATATGAATCTTAAACACATTAGGATGGTTGTATTTGCATTTGGATTGAAACCAATCATGCTTCCATATCATCGCCTCCAGTCGCTATAAGTGCTGAAGTTATAAAGTACACCGTTTCTGACATGGTACTATATGTGATATCAGTGCAAGTTGCGTATTGATACATAGAGCTTATCATGGGATCGCACCAATATATTAGTGTAATGCAAGTTGCGTATTGATACAAATACCGTGTCATGGGATCACATCACTATATTAGTGTAAAGTTGCGTATTGATACATAGAGCGTATCACGGGATCGCACCAATATATTAGTGTAATGCAAGTTGCGTATTGATACATAGAGCTTATCATGGGATCACACCAATATATTAGTGTAATGCAAGTTGCGTATTGATACAAATACCGTGTCATGGGATCACATCACTATATTAGTGTAAAGTTGCGTATTGATACATAGAGCGTATCACGGGATCGCACCAATATATTAGTGTAATGCAAGTTGCGTATTGATACATAGAGCGTATCTTGGGATCACATCACTATATTAGTGTAAAGTTGCGTATTGATACATAGAGCGTATCACGGGATCACACCAATATATTAGTGTAAATTCAAGTTGCGTATTGATACAAATACCGTGTCATGGGATCACATCACTATATTAGTGTAAAGTTGCGTATTGATACATAGAGCGTATCACGGGATCGCACCAATATATAAGTGTAATGCAAGTTGCGTATTGATACATAGAGCGTATCTTGGGGTCACATCACTTTATTAGTGTAAAGTTGCGTATTGATACATAGAGCGTATCACGGGATCACATCAATATATTAGTGTAAAGTTGCGTATTGATACATAGAGCGTATCACGGGATCGCACCAATATATTAGTGTAATGCAAGTTGCGTATTGATACAAATACCGTGTCATGGGATCACATCACTATATTAGTGTAAAGTTGCGTATTGATACATAGAGCGTATCACGGGATCGCACCAATATATTAGTGTAATGCAAGTTGCGTATTGATACATAGAGCGTATCTTGGGATCACATCACTATATTAGTGTAAAGTTGCGTATTGATACATAGAGCGTATCACGGGATCACATCAATATATTAGTGTAAAGTTGCGTATTGATACATAGAGCGTATCACGGGATCGCACCAATATATTAGTGTAATGCAAGTTGCGTATTGATACATAGAGCGTATCTTGGGATCACATCACTATAATTAGTGTAAAGTTGCGTATTGATACATAGAGCGTATCACGGGATCACACCAATATATTAGTGTAAATGCAAGTTGCGTATTGATACATAGAGCGTATCTTGGGATCACATCAATATATTAGTGTAAAGTTACGTATTGATACATAGAGCTTATAATGAGATCACACCAAATGCAAGTTGCGTATTGATACATAGAGCGTATCATGGGATCACACGAATATATTAGTGTAAATGCAAGTTGCGTATTGATACATAGAGCGTATAATGGGATCACAGGCCTACTAATACACGTTGCTTTTGATATCGACGAAATTATGATCAAACTGTAAATATGCATGTTGATAGTGAAACATAGACCATTATGTCGATACACCTGAACTATACACGTGTATGTCGATAATCAAACATAGATCATTATGTCGATACCCATGTACTATACACGTGTATGTCAGTAATCAAACATAGACCATTATGCCGATACACCTGTACTATACACGTGTATGTCGGTATTCATAGCGCATTATGTAGATACACCTGTACTATACACATGTATGTCGGTAATCAAACATAGACCATTATGTCGATACACCTGTACTATACACGTGTATGTCGGTAATAAAACATATATATCATTATGTCGATACACCTGTACTATACACGTGTATGTCGGTATCATAGAGCATTATGTCGCTACACCTGTACTATTCAAATGTATGTCGGTAATCAACATATACCATTATGTAGATATTACACATGTACTTTACACGTGTATGTCGGTAACCATAGATCATTATGTCGATACACTGTACTATACACATGTACGTCGGTAATTATAGATCATTATGTCGATACACCTGTACTATACACATGTATGTCGGTAATAAACGTAGACCATTATATAGATACACCTGTACTATACACATGTATTTCGGTAATAAACATAGACCATTATGTCGATACACGTGTACTATACACATGTACAGCGGTAATCAAACACAGACCATTATGTAAATACACCTGTACTATACACATATATGTCGGTAATCAGACCATTATGTCGATACACCTGTACTATACACATGTATGTCGGTAATCAAACATAGACCATTATGTCGATACACTTGTACTATACACATGTATGTCGGTAATCAGACACAGACCATTATGTAAATACACCTGTACTATACACATGTATGTCGGTAGTCGGACCATTATGTCGATACACCTATACTATACACATGTATGTCGGTAATCAAACATAGACCATTATGTCGATACACTTGTACTATACACGTGTATGTAGGTAATCATAGACCTTTATGTAAATACACCTGTACTATACACATGTATGTCGGTAATCAGACCATTATGTCGATACACCTGTACTATACACATGTACGTCGGTAATCAAACATAGATCATTATGTCGATACACCTGTACTATACACGTGTATGTCGGTAATCATAGACCATTATGCAGATACACCTGTACTATACACGTATATGTCGGTAATCATAGACCATTATGCAGATACACCTGTACTATACACGTATATGTCGGTAATCAAACATTGATACATATATATGCTGCTACACATGTACTGTTCATCTAAAGTGTGCACGTGCATGCCGATAGACATGAACGATAGACAGATGTGCATGTCGATACACTTGTACTTTAAATGTTTTATATCTAATCTAAGTGTACTTCTCATCATTTTACTAAGTCGATGTCATGCCATCGCACATGCACTCTCAGGGTCCTGGGCTGGGTGGTAGAAGGATTTCAATCTTAAATTACTCTCACAGACCTTCGATATGATATCTATGGCTTGATGATATTCCAAATGTTGAAAGTAGGGACCACTTGCAAAACTCTCCTGGGGCTTGGCATTTTCAGTTTAATATCGATGATGGCAGAGTTTGATGATGCCCCCTTTTAAGACCGATGTGAAACCCCTGCCCCGGGCCTCAACGGAAACATTGGGGGAAAACACGTTACACTCGGGGTCCTTTTATAACTATTACGCTCCTGTAAGTACAGGTAAGAGCATTTTGACCAGTGACCCAGCATCCTAGATCATCGGCTCCAGGTTCAAATGAAAATTATAAACCCAAACTCCACATCTACAATCCCTAGGAAATGCGTACGTGAGGACGTACGAATTTGTCGGATGGTAAAATATACATGTGTTTAGAAAATGCATACATTAACACAATGTTATGATGCAAGCATTTCTCGTGTTTGCCTATTCATACACATATGTGAAGTTTCTTGGTATACCGTTTATACCTTTTATAAGACATACATTTTAAAGAGACACTTGTTTTTGAATGTTTATTTACACGTATTGTATCTAGAAGGGTGTTCCACGGAACACTTGTGTCGCTCGCCTGTCATGAGCTTATTTCAGCAAGGACAATATAACTATAAAGTTTGAAGACAGGGGTTGCAATCCTTCATGAACTGGAGAAAATTGATTTTAATTGTTAAAGTTTATGAAAAGGGGAATAACTCTGCATTGGATAATTGATAGGGAGAAACTGTATAACGTGCTTATGACCATAGGTCAGTATTTTGTTAAGTTATGAGCTAGGTTAGGCTACAGATATAAAAAAATAAATATGAAAACGGGCATAACTCTGTTAAAATGAAAGTCGGAGTTATTGAACATGTGTAACGACATTCCTTGAGGTAAGATGATGTGTGTGAAATTTTATGAGAATAGGTCAAATGTTTTCCAAGTTATGGCCAATGTCACGTTGCTGATTAAAGTGTGACGGACGACGAACAGACGACGACGAACGACGACAAAGTGTGTCTGTCATGCTAAACAGGCGAAACAAAAAGCAGCGAAGACGAAAATTCTAAATTTTATAACTTTTATTTAATTAACAGCAAGCCAGTTTAAAGTCGAACTGACACTGGATTAATAAATCTTAGATTTAGGTGCTAATTTTATTTCTTGATAAATACTTCACGATTGCAATAGCATAATTTATAGATATGCGTTTTTGACGCGATGTACCCATACGCTTATTGCAATTTATCCTGTGTTTTTGAGTTTAAATACTCCTCTTTTTCTTTGATGCCATCCGTTTTCCATCAACACAGGTGTCTATACGTCCCATATATTTGACCCTAGGGAGTGTTTGTCAATTACAGTGAGGCACCCCACCGATTTGGTCCCGACTATGTGAAATGAAATAATTAACTAAAATGAAATAAAATCGAATTTCATAAAACTCATGGAAAGCATTTTCATATGTTTTGCAGTAAATATCTGGGTTGTATAAAGGAATCTCTATTTCTTAACGAGAGTTTCTTCAATTTTTTTCTATGAATTTCTTTTTTTAAGATTTGGTACATAACTAGAATGGTCTAGCCTAAGCATATTTCAGGTTTAAATATAATATGTCACTAGCGTGGTTTCTGAGATAACATAAGATAAATATATTCCGTTTTTGGCAAATTTCCTATAATTTCAGTATAACCTAATTCAGACAAAACAAGAAATTTAGTAAAAAAAATACAATTCGAATTACATTAATACATGATCCCATTTTATATATATATTAAGATGTATTTGTTTGTAAGGTGTTTCAACACATGTAAGATGATATGACGGTTGATTTGTTTCTGTACTGGAGGCAGACCACCCACCTTTCCTGGGTAGAACCAGTACTGTACACGCCCCGCCAGTATATATGAAGAAAAATGCATGATCTCTGCGGAAATATAGGAGCATAGTACCTTTATTGCCTTGCAGATCCTCGGGAAATGTTGGCAGATTTTGGTTTGAAAAAGAGACATTTCGAAGGGAAAAAAGTATTTCCTAAGAACAACTTTTTTTCAGGACTTCTTTATTGTTAGCAAATATCGTGTACTTCAAGATAATGAAGTAAAAAGCATATATCACCACACTTGTTTTTGGCGGAAAAGGCAGTTATAACCCTAAACATTCTAAAAATGTATGCGTTTTGGATAAAAAAAAAATACAGACTATTTTCTGTTAAGTCCTACCGACCCATTTTTTTTATTTAAATGGATTCATGTGTAAAAACAGTATACAGTCATCAAGTCAGTAGTATTTAATATTTTAAGTTAATTCCTACCTTTCAGGCAGACATGTATGCGCTAAAGATGAAAAAGCTATAGCTCCTTGGTCTGTATCAAAACACTGAAACTATACTTGATTTTAGTGATTCAACAAATAACTTCATTATTTCAACAGTTCTTTAGGTTCATAATAATGAAATCTAGTGAACAATACATAAAAGTTATGTCGCTCTTATACAGGTATGAAGTTATGTCGCTCTTATACAGGTATGAAGTTATGTCATTCTTGTACAGGTATGAAGTTATGTCGCTCTTGTACAGGTATGAAGTTATGTCGCTCTTGTACAGGTATGAAGTTATGTCGCTCTTGTACAGGTATGAAGTTATGTCGCTCTTGTACAGGTATGAAGTTATGTCGCTCTTGTACAGGTATGAAGTTATGTCGCTCTTGTACAGGTATGAAGTTATGTCGCTCTTGTACAGGTATGAAGTTATGTCGCTCTTGTACAGGTATGAAGTTATGTCGCTCTTGTACAGGTATGAAGTTATGTCGCTCTTATACAGGTATGAAGTTATGTCGCTCTTGTACAGGTATGAAGTTATGTCGCTCTTGTACAGGTATAAAGTTATGTCGCTCTTATACAGGTATGACGTTATGTCGCTCTTATACAGGTATGAAGTTATGTCGCTCTTATACAGGTATGAAGTTATGTCGCTCTTATACAGGTATGCAGTTATGTCGCTCTTATACAGGTATGAAGTTATGTCGCTCTTATACAGGTATGCGCAAAAACAACTGTAGGAAATGTCCATAATGGATGTTCATGATGTAAACTAGAACGTAAAGGGACAAACAGCAATGTGAACGAGTTATCAAACATTAACATCAGCACCTTGTTTTATGAATCCAGTATCATGTGGACTTTAAAACATGGTTGCATATAATAACGGTTATTAAACTTTGAAGTTCTCATTTTCCTTATTCCACGTAGGTTAAAATATATAATTGGTGCAAAAAAAAATCAACAATAAGGAATAGGCAAATCAAACTTGCTTTGAACTAATGAAATTATTATAAATGTGCAAATCATATACACTTTTTCACTACATTTATGGTATAATAAGTTTTGTACAATTATGAAAATTACGATACTTTCGCATCAAAGACAATATTTCTATCAGCACAAGTTTCATCTTTATATATTTACATAACTTTTTAATTACTTAATTTACTTCATTTCTTCAACTTTCATCAGTTTTACACACAATATGATATATTTATGTGTCGACGTGCCGTAAAACATCATTCATTCATTCATTCAATCCAATCCATTCCAATCCAATCCAATCCAATCCATTTCATTTCATTTCATTTCATTTCATTTCATTTCATTTCATTTCATTTCATTTCATTTCATTTCATTCAATTCAATTCAATTCAATTCAATTCAATTCAATTTAATTCCATTCCATTCCATTCCATTCCATTCCATTCCATTCATTCATTCATTGTTTGATTTCTTTAATCTGATTCGTAATCTATGCATGTAACGGACTAATCTATGCATGACGCGGAACTGGCCAACTGACTGTATAAGATGTAGGCCATCGAAAAGGCAGCAATTAATACTGGGTCCTCATGCTTTGACATATGTTGTATCTCTAGGGTTCAACGCAAAACTGTCGCATCTTCTTCTTTATTACAATAGTTTTACATTGAACTCTCGAATTCTGTTGCAAAGATGCACCACTTTGATATATGTGTCTATTAATTATTAATATTTACAGAATCTTTGACAAATGGTGTCAATAAATTTGGTACTGGACACACAAAATACGACAGATTCATCTTGGACTTGTACTATTTATATTAAGGATAGATAGCAAATAGCACGAGCTAAATGTCAACTAGCACGGGATATTTGTCAAATAGCACGGGATAACTGTCAAATAGCAAAGGATATATGTCAAATATAATGGGATAGCTGTCAAATAGCACGGAATAGCTGCGAAATAGCACGGGATATATGTCAAATATAATGGGATAGCTGTCAAATAGCACGGGATAGCTGCGAAATAGCACGGGATAGATGTCAAATAGCACGGGATAAATGTCAAATACCACGGGATATATGTCAAATACCACGGGATATATGTCAAATACCACGGGATATATGTAAATACCACGGGATATATGTCAAATACCACGGGATATATGTCAAATAGCACATCCCATGCTAGCTCTGAGACGCCAACATTAGCTTAGACAATCTTGTAATGTGAGATGATAGTTTTGCATCTACAAACATGTTGCTTCATTGCGACGTCCGTAAGCCAATATGTTTGGATATTTTAGTCATACGCGAATCTTATGACATTACAGGGATTGGGTGTCCATTCTACTATTTTGTTTAAAACTCTTTTTTTAATCTCAGGGGACGCCGGACCAGTTTCAACCACCTCCCCTTAAATTATGAACGCATAAAAACACAATGTCACTAACGTCTCCATAGCTGCTTACCTAAAACAGAATTCTGACATTGTGCCATGGAACTAAACACTGATAATGTTAAGAATCAAATTAAAAAAAATGTATGTAAGCAAAGTCTATGAACAGCTTTAGTTAGGGTCTTTAAAACAGAATATGCCATATGTAACTTATAAGTTTAAATTATAAACTAATCTATATGTGACACATACAACTGTAACAGGATGAGTAATGACTGGTACGCTTATTTAATCTTCTCGACGGTACTAAAAACGAGGTTAAATGTTACTCTCCAGTTAAAGGAAACAATCTTAATCGTTCATATGCCTGTTGATGGAGGAATAAGGACTTTAATTATTCTTTTCGACGGTACTAAAACGACTCAACTGTGCTTGTTTCTGCTACTTTATACAATTAGGTTACAAAACGATGTTAAAGTTTGCTCTCTTTTTTAAGGAAACCATGTTTATTATTCATAAGAAAACGGTAAAAAATTAATCGCATATTTATTTTGACAATTTCCCCTACATACGAGTTTATACTGACTGTTTTGCCGCTGTCGTGGTTTAGCGATAGCCCCATCGACATGCAATATTCGTTTATTTAAAGATAAAAGAAGATAACCAGGCTTAAGTCTTTTAAAGTACGCCAAACACTGTTGTAGCCAATAAAGATTTATGCGCGAGTTTGGATTTGGGATCCTGGATACGGCCGAGAGTGTCTACATGATAACGCGTGGTGTTAGATGTACCAAAATTGGAGTGAAAATAACTCCAGATTATAATACCATCAGCGAGAAGGTCTCTCGGTTTACTTAATTTAATTTGCAGGTTTTGTACATGGCGATAAATACTTAATGCATTCCTGTCTTTCTTTCCGAACACCTATGCATTGTATTATGCTTGTAAGGGACACGCGGTGGTAATCTTGCTTTTTTTTTAAAGCTCGTGTCGACCTCGTTAGTTTTTCTACATGACTTGCATATTTGTATTTTTTTCCGAATGTTTGTTATTTGAATAATTAAAGAATATTTTTTTCCATAATATATACTTATTGTTGATAATATTGTACCTATACTATGTTATGCCCCGCCACGAAAGTGGAACGGGTATATCGCTTTACCCGTGTCCGTCCTGTCTCTCCGTCCGTCCGTCCGTACGTACGAAAAACAGTTTTTCGTTAAGTCCATTTTTATGTGATTGTCAGCACTGTCACATGGACACATTTTCTAGTACGCCTTTAGTCAGCAGTGACAAATCAGCAGCCACTCCGTATATTTAAACATAATTATGGTAAACTAACGAAGGCAAATTGAAAAATATACATAATTTGTATTAACCCTTAACCCGCTCAGCACGGTTATAATATCCTTTGTGTCCATTGTAAACCCAGACCAGCCTGCAAGTAACTCGCAGGCTGATCAGGGTTTACAATGTCCGGCTGCTGATCAGTTATTTCCCCAAAACACTCCTTTGTCACATAAATTGAATTGTCTTAATTCAAAGAAAGAACAATCCATTATATATATGTAGCGGGTCAAGGGTTAACTTATATTCAGTGGATTAATACATCGAAGTGCTAATTGTTAATGCTTGACACGCTAATTGTTAATGCTTGACACGCTAATTGTTAATGCTTGTCACGCAAGTTTGCCGTGTGCCACATGTCTCGATGAAGTTAAAATAAATGCCCTCTTCGGTTTAGTTTACAATATGTTTTGTTTCAAAAACGTTAAACATGTCGGGGGAATTTTGTGGATATATACATTGTATACGTGCTACTTATATTCAAGTTTTAAGGGGGTACATCAGCATTTCCTTGGTGGTCCAGGGGTCCGATCAAATATTGGCAAATATTGATAGTTTCTGTTATAAAGGGGCTTTAGCATATTGAATGATCCTAAAAGTGAAAATTAACAAGGAAATTCAATTTGCACAGTTGTACGTTCTATCCTAGGTTACGCGCCAGGCTTAATTCAAACGGGTTTGCTCTGTTCCATTCAAAATGTATAATATATAATGTATAATGTATAATATATAATGTATAATATATAATGTATAATGTATAATATATAATGTATAATGTATACTATAATGTATAATATATAATGCATAATGTATAATATATAATGTATAATATATAATGTATAATGTATAATATATAATGTATATTATAGTGATTTAACATGTTTGACGGGGACAATCCGTTGCTAACACCATAATTTGATTGATGATATTTTCATTATAAATTATAACATTTTTAAAATGTAAGATTATTTTAGAAACTAGTATGATGTGTGATGTACTCTCCCTTTAAAAGTGTCTGAAACATTTGACTTTTCAAGGCGAACTCATTTATCTACGTGTAGATGCTGCAACATGTGCAAGCATTGATTTCGAATATATCTACTACTCAAAGATCATTTTCAGACATATGAGCTAGAAAAAAATATATTTTTATGATGGCAATGCAAACCCGAACCAACAACTTGGCAATAACATAAACGTTACAGGGCATAAATAACAGAATCTAAACAAAACTGCGGATCATAGTACGGCATTAAAAGCGCTCGCAGAATCTGCAAATATCATCAAAAGTGGAGTAGTTAGGCTTTAATGGTCTGGATGACAGACATGTAGACAGCTATTACGTTCAGACAGTGATGATCAAAGATGGTATTCGGCATGCCGCAGCTTTTATAACTGGAGCCGAAATTGACTTTTACATTCCCACTTATGTTGGTTCACTTGATTGTAGTATGGTTGTAGTATGGTTGTTGTATGATTGTAGTAGGGTTGTTGTATGGTAGTATGGTTGTAGTAGGGTTGTTGCATATGATTGAAATACGTGTACATGTCATACATACAAATGCATCGAAGAGAATCCAGAAAGAAAACTGCTAGAAACTTGAGTATACACAGTCATATATATATTCAATTCAAAGGCGATCGTCGTAGGACACACACGCATGGCAAAGATTAGTGAGAACAATTCAGCAATCGCTGAGTTGAAGCACGTGCCGTATCATTTCTTGGATGTCCCTCGTATGCAATACTATGACAGAATACTCACTATGACATACTTCTCACTATGACAGACTTTTCACTATGTTCTCACTATGACAGAATTCTCACTATGACAGAATTTTCACTATGACATAATTCTCTTCACTATGACAGAAATTTCACTATGACAGAATTCTCACCATGACAGCATTTTCAGTCAACATTTGATTTATTGTTGTTTGAAAGTGAAACATGCGAACTAATGAACATTTAGTTCGAATGCATTCGTACAAATGAGGAGTCTGTAAAAAATAAATAAAAAATACAAGGGCCTCAGTGCCCTGAAGTGGATGGCCACATTTGAAATGACCCCAATTGTTCAATATGTTCTGGCCAAAAGTTCTTACAACATTAGTTAACGGCCTGTTCTTAAACATTAATTTATTTGAGACAAAGGAAAATAAATTTGCTATTAACCTGTTTGTGTTTTATTTGTTTGTATTGATGACAGGAAAAATTAATGACTTGCAACTGATGTTAACTATATTTATTGATTGGTGTACTTCAAACACTATGTTTATAAATACGTTTAAAAGTATCAAAGTAATTAAGACCATTTTCTGAGCCAAGACCTGTTCTTATTTTCCAGTGTAGTAATGATATAAATTCCTAGTATATAATGAGGCATCAGCAACTTTAATTACCCCTTAAATTTCAGATTTAATTCACCTTTAATGGCATCTAAATTTTCACAAAATACCTGAATTTTGTTATAGTTTAAGTTTAAAAACCAATATATTTTTTAACAGATTCTTCAAACCAAATTGAAAATAGATAATTAGTTTGATAATCGGATTACATTCAGTCACCGCTTTACAGAACGCATTCAAAATTTGAGCAAATTATGATGACAAATGCATGTTTTATTAGCATTTAAAAGTGAGGTGCTTTTAAGTGCCGTCTAATGTATATTCAAACCTAAAAGGCAAATATACACCTGTGGCGCTTGCAGAGGATGATGGTTTTATCACACGGGCATAATAAGTGAAATACCAAGCGAAGTAAATAAACGTTGGTCTTGATAAAACTAAAAAACATTTTAAACTTATTGGCTTCCCTGTGAAATGTAATATCTAATTAACGGTGAAGATATGTCACAGATCTTTTTCTACGTCATTAGTGAGCCGTATTGTAAAATGATATCTTTGAAGCACAAATCTGCTCTTGAAACAAATCAAGATGCCGGTTTATCCACTGAAGATAGCGGTAGGTCATATAGGTGATCGGTCATTACGTAAACTTGAGAGAACTTCAACGGCTAAGTCCAGGATAAGGAGGAAGATGAAATGCATGACTGTGAATCTTAGGTGCACTATGTATATATAAGTAATTTCTTAATGTAGTTTAGCATAATTATTATGATGATATTTTACAGTTTTGAGAATAAATTTTCTAGCTTCTAACCAAGATACCAAAACAGCTATTGCCAAAACCGGTTGAAACATTTTGAATATGAATCCCGTTTTTGCATAGATACTTTCGTATCTATCTCAATCTTGAATTTATTGTTGAGAAAGTGTTTGCCAGTTACTTTACAGCCGATCTGACCTGAGGCAACAATAAAAAAAAGAAAAGCCATTTGATGCTTTTAAACATTGTCCAGTTGTCAACATCAATCCTTTGGATCAAACGAGCGCCCTGAAACAATAAAAACAAGATGCTAGGGACACCGGATTGGATATATGTCAATAGGAAAGGTTTAACCCATGTTATTCATGTTTGATCCATTTAGTTTTGTCCATTGTTTGAATACAATCAAATGTGAACGTTAATGCATTCGTGGTTACTGTTAGATGTGGTAGGAAGGGCTAATCGTTGTACCACAACTTAATGAGATTCAGTTGTACGTAGGCATTATGTTTGTCAATCTTCTGAATATTCACGTATGCCGGGGTTAGTATGTGGGTTAGTATGTGAGTTTCGAACATGTTATTTTTTCAAATAACTAAGCTTAAATATATGCTTATACGTGTTTAATGCTTAGATCTAAAAGCTTAGATCAGAGACTAGATACAGTTATTAATCATAATTGTAGCCTAATAATATATAATATATTCTTCACCAAAACTACTATCAACTTGTATATATGTTTACTATGTTGCTTTGTAAAGAGAGCCTCAGGGAAGATTAGTATTTTTAATAACTGGGCTACCCTCTTAAAATAAAGTCTTCAATTCAATTCAACAATGGGGGCTCTAGAAAAAAATCTGCAACGGCTCTCTCCGTATGATTCATTAGAAACCAACGTTATAAAGTAGTTAAATATTTTAAATTTTTCTTGGAGAGCAACATTAACCCCAGACTGGTATTCGAGTCATTCCACACAGGTAATACTGACACTTGGCAATTCATGGAGTGACAGTCTAGTGTCACGTGTCATTGTCTCTGTCAATAAAATATGTATTTGAATCTGTATGATATATGTTGTTTTTGATTCATTTAGAGCGTTAATGTGTTTTATATGTATAAATTGTGGCGTAATTGTGTGGGTGTTCATGATGTAGCAATGTTGGGAAGTTGCCGGTGTTATGATTGATTATTACCTTATAGACAACCTTGAATAATTATTTTCACACACAGACAATACATGGAGAACAAGAGCAGTCTCGAAACATATATCGAGTGTCTCAGGAAATGCATTATTTTACGCGTATCTTTAGATGAATAGTAAACGATAAGCATAGTCGATAGTTGCGATTTATTCGTCTTACTTTATGTCAGTATGTGCATATATCAGTTGGTTTGTGGTTGAATGGTATTTTACGTCATTTGCAGTACATTTTTAAAGCTATATAATTATGACGGTCGAGCTTTAGTGGTGGAGGCAGACCACCCACTGAATCAGTAATGCCCTCGCAGAGGTAAGAATCGACACAGTCGAGATCCGAGTGGGATTTGAACCCGCAGCGGTGAAGGGCGAGACGAACTCGGCGTCTTTACCATCCCGGCCATGGAGGTTATTATATCATAATTAACAACATAGATTATTTATATGAATTAAACTTCTAAGCAACACAATTAAAACTTATCCGTGACAGTTGAACACACGCTTCATTTTTAGTTTAGAGAATATTATTTAAACAATTAGCATATGATGGATAGTATAACTATAACTGATTTGTGTATGCATAAACAGTCAAGTCTGAGAGGGTATTGGTATAACAGTCAAGTCTGAGAGGGTATTGGTATAACAGTCAAGTGTGAGAGGGTATTGGTATAACAGTCAAGTGTGAGAGGGTATTGATATAACAGTCAAGTCTGAGAGGGTATTGGTATAACAGTCAAGTCTGAGAGGGTATTGATATAACAGTCAAGTGTGAGAGGGTATTGATATAACAGTCAAGTCTGAGAGGGTGTTGGTATAACAGTCAAGTGTGAGAGGGTATTGGTATAACAGTCAAGTCTGAGAGGGTGTTGGTATAACAGTCAAGTGTGAGAGGGTATTGGTATAACAGTCAAGTCTGAGAGGGTGTTGGTATAACAGTCAAGTGTGAGAGGGTATTGATATAACAAAATTGTTATTAAGGATACTATGCCTATACACTGTCCTTCACTGGTTAAACAAATTGTTAAAGCTGCATACACTGTACTTAAATCGCATGTGTCTTTGTAGGCGTATCTTTTTTGGTTGTTGCAATTTCATGTTCACTAACTTATGGAAACATCGAGTTTTTAAACGATCAAACGACCTCGAGTAAGCACATCGTACCTTTACACTGACATGGTACCTGATCACTGCACACGTGGCAGTACAATTTTCAGAGGAAAATGCTGCCCCTTTTGGGACTCGAACACGACGCTCTGATTTAAAGTCAGGCGTTCTATTCATGATCTATAGAGATTCTTGATAGCATGGTTTATTTAGCTTTATCATATAACATGTGGTGTGTGAGTGTAATAACATCATTCAATATGTTCGATATTCCACTAGTGGTATAACATAACGTTAATGACGTAATGGACGTCACGCTAATGTACGTTTTCTGACGTAATGTGACGTTATAAGTTACGTTATAAATATAATCTCAGATTCATGCTTATTTATTATTGACTTTATTAAACTCATTGGCAAGAGCCTCGCATTATATCATTTTGCCAACTCGTTTAATAAATTCAATAATGAATGAGTACTCATGTAAGATCCTCTATTTGTAGTATATATAGTAAAGACTAACTTAACATATTTGAACATATCTCAAGATGTATCAAAATATAGTCCATCATGTTACACATGGAAATTAACCTTGCGTGAACTAAAATTATATTTATCAAATTCAAACTAGGATTATGTCTCATAACAACATTTAATAGTTTGATTTTTTGAGTTGTTAATAGGTTTGTGTCAAATCTACTTGGAAACCATATATAGGCTATATCGTTGTTACCTGTACGAAGGCTAAATTAAATGTGATATATTACGCATCGATTTCTGGCTTATATACCGACCTTTTTGGATGTTTATAATAAGAGACTAGACCCTGCTACAAGCAATGATTTAATGGAAAAAACTAGACCATGCAGCATGCAAGTTTTTTAATAAGAAACAAGAGTCGGCTACATGTAAGTATTTAATAAGAATTTAAACCCTGCTACATGTAAGTTTTAATCAGAAAATGGACCCCGCTATATGTAAGTATTTAATAAGAAACTAGACCCTGCTACATGTAAGCATTTAATAAGAAAGTAGACCCTGCTACATGTAAGTTTTTAATAAGAAACTAGACCCTGTTACATGTAAGTTTTAATAAGAAACTAGAACCAGCTACATGTGAGTTTTTAATAAGAAACTAGACCCTGCTACATATAAATTTTAATCAGAAAATGGACCCCGCTACATGTAAGTATTTAATAAGAAACTAGACCCTGCTACATGTAAGTTTTTGATAAGAAACTAGACCCTGCTACATGTAAGTTTTTAATAAGAAACTAAACCCTGAAACATGTAAATATTTAATAAGAAACTAGACCCTGAAACATGTATTTAATAAGAAACTAGACCCTGAAACATGTAAGTATTTAATAAGAAACTAGACCCTGAAACATACACATTTTAGTAAATAAATAAGAGCACGTCAATAAGCAACATGTTGACCAATTTTGTACTCATCACTGGATACCCCTGCATGGGAATGACTTAATTCTCTTCTCCCTAAAGTATGATACCAAAAATAATGTTACGTCTTCAACTGAAAAAGACATACAAGAGCTAATATCAATTATTCTACTGAAAACACTATATAAAAATGACCGTGCTACATGGACATTTTAATTATAATCTAGACCCAGCCACATATGTTTAAAAAAAGAAAGAAAGAAAAGAAACTCCTCCGACTACATGCAAGTTTTTAATAATAAACTAGACAAGACTGCATTTACGTTTTCAATGAGAAACTGACCCTGCTAGATGTTATGTTTTTAATTAGAAACTAGACCCTACAACATGTATTTTGATAAGGAACTAGATCCTGCTAGATGTAAGTTTTTAATTAGGAACTAGACCCTACATCATGTATTTTGATAAGGAACTAGACGCTGTTACATGTAAGTTTTTAATTAGGAACTAGACCCTATACGATGTATTTTGATAAGTTTTTCAGTAGGAACTAGATCCTGCTAAATCCTGCTACCTGTAAACACTTAACCCTTATATAATTACGTTTTACATAATATCTGGACTTACTTTACTACACGTTAGTTAGAACTAGACACTAGCCGTTACTTGTTAGCATGTTCTTATATTTTTAAAAAAAAATATACCTTGCTACATGTAAGTTTTGAAATAGTTACTGGACTTTTATTTAGGAACTTAACACCGCTATGTGTAATTAGTATGAGAACAACTATACTTTGTTAATATTTTTAATAAGGAACTATATACTTTGTGTTAATATGTTTAATAAGGAACTATACCTTGTGTTAATAATTTTATAGGAAACGTTATCCTGATATATATATATATATGTTAATAAGACCTTGTTTAAGGATCTAACTCCTGTTGCATGCAAGATTTTAGTTAAAATCTAGATCCCGCTATCCAATTATCAACCGGATCATACTACGTGAAAGTGTTTTCTTCTAAAAGTGTATTTATTTAACTATGTACGTTTGGCAAATGTTGAACCCTTTTAATTTATTTTCTTTATGCAGCTTGTGTACACATAACAGTTCAAGAAGAACAAACGCTCTAAGTCTTAGCGCTTCTTTAATAACATCAAAGCTCATTGATGACTGAATGAATACAGGTATCATATCTTATCTTACATGATCTAACAGTCTGAATAGCATGCATTTTTATGTGTCGACAACTCATTTAATATGAATCAATCTATTCTTTTTCAAGTGGATCTCTGCTCGGATATAGCTCGTTCCAAGTGCATATCTTTATACTACCCTTGAAATTAGACAAAAAGTGTGTATTTTAAATTACAGTTTGTTTGCAGTTTTCATAGAGGAAATAAAACCACTGGATGTTAACAAAACCCGACATGTCTTTTATCAAGCTTTCTTACAAGTAGAATACCGCCGCCAATTCAGATAGATTTCTGATTGAAACACTCTCACGACCTTCAGAAATGAGTCTACGATTTAGAGCGACCAAATAACGAGCACCAATTTCACAACATTTAAAAACAAAACATACACGCTACATTTATGACTTTAAGAAACAAAACACGCAAGCGACAGTGTTGCAACCTTTAGAAAGAACATCCGTGAAACACGTCTCCGACCGTTAGCAACAAAACATACATGCAATCATTCACGAGATAAAGACAAACCACATAACGAGCACCATTTTCACGAACTTCAGAAAAAAAACCTACAAGCAACACTTTTACGACCTTTAGAAGCACAAACTATATTAGAAACAATAGGTACATGTATATATGCCACACCAACCCTCAAAATACGCAAAACAACCTTTAGAAACACGCAACGTAACCTTCAGAAACACACAAACGTTAACAACATTCTAAAATACACAACATAACCTTCAGATACACGCAAAACTTCACAACATTCACACACACTTTCAAAAGCACGCAGCACTTTACGACATTCAGAAACACGCAACACGTTCACAGCTTTCTAAAACACGCATCACTTTCACGACTTTCAGACACACGCAACACTTTCACGATTTTTAGACACACGCAACACTTTTCACGACCTTCAGAAACACGCAATACTTTCATGACCTTCAGAAACACGCAATACTTTCACGACCTTCAGACACACGCAACACGTCTCACGCCTTTCAGAAACACTTTCACAGCCTTCTAAAACACGCAACACTTTTACGACCTTCAGACACACGCAACACTTTCACAACCTTCAGAAACGCGCAATACTTTTACAACCTTCAGAAACACGTAACACTCACGACCTTCAGAAACACGCAATACTTTCACGAGCTTCAGAAACACGCAACACTTTTACGACCTTCAGAAACAGTAAACACTTCACTTAGGCAATGTCGTCCAATTAAACACGTTTGAAGTGACAAAAACGTGAACAGCCATAGAACATGTGGCTATTTCACTGACTGCTGTTGGTAAGGGCGTTTTACGGCAATGCCACGCGCAATAAGGCTTATGAGACGTACACGGTGTTTTGTTTTTCTCTTTCACACTAAATAATGAGTTTTACACGAGGGTCAGCTAATAAGAACTTTGTGTATGCCCCTCGTGTCGTATAGCAATCGTGATTCATGGTGGACGCACACTTTAGACTGGGAGGTCGACATGGACGTGAAGGTTATATACAAAACACACAAATGACATAGCAGATTGCCAGGTCACTTTCTTTGTCACTTTGTTTGAATTCCTATGCACACTTTGAAATATAAATATTTTAAATATTTTATTGATTCAAAGACATGCCTACACATTGTCAATACTAAACAATGTTGCATATTTAATTTTACCGTGGGGTATAATAAATGTTTGCAAAAACTACGTAACTACCATGTAAAGCTCTAATAAGATACGCGGACACGTTCGGTTGATATACCTTCATGAATTAAACAACATAGATAATTATTTTATGGTACAATAAAAACTGTTCCTCATTCTTCAAGTGTTTAAATTGTTCAATAATTACGTTATAATTAATTAGGTTATTACCGGGTCTATAAACCTATTCGTTTTTATGTTAATTTTTATAATACTCCTATGTGTTATGAATAAGACATTATCATAAATTCTTAGCGGTCGCTGTCATGAGACTTTCTTACAATTTATAGCAAATAAAAAACAATTTCTAGAATATATGACACCTACACACTTTTCGAAACTTATGTGCGCATATTAATACAATAGTATTCGTGTTGCCATTCGTTCTTTGTTTATTTAAAGATGTTAATATTGTTTCTTTGTTTGCCAAAATAAATGTTAATATTTCAAATAATATCTCATTTTATTAACATAACAAAAAAACCAAAACTTATTGTTCTGTGTCTGTGAAATCTGTAAAGTTTAGACGTTCAGCATGCATACCAATTACCACAGAATCCAGTATATATATTTGATACTTAGAGCCAGCACAGACATATTAATAAACAGATAGGAAACTCAACGTTTCATAAAAAGTTTCCTATCTGAATCAGTGAAGTAGCCAAAATATCATGCGGCACCTAACTTTTCCTTCTATCTCCTTTCTCATTTATTCATTGGTTTTGATGAGAATTCATTCAAAAGATTCGTATTTGAATATCAACATGGAATTATAATAATTATATTAATGGTCAACATAAGACGTTGTAAAAAGAAGTTGATCAAAGATAAAAATCCCCTTATTTTTGGATTTTCTCTTAAAATCAACGTTTGAAATAGTAAAAGTTTTTGTTGAACACCTTTTTTGAAATGGTAGAGTAAGAAAAATGCTATTATTAACAGGAAAATTAAATTTTTGATGAACAACAGAATCTTGTATCTATAAAACTCTTCAAGATGCAAGTGTTTAAAGTTAGGCAACATTTTGTGAAATTTTCGCACTGTCCCACGTGAAAATTCGGGTTTCACAGTGTGCTTATTATTAAGTCAGAGCTAGTGAGTGTAATCATTTTGGTATAAATTAACATCAGTTAAGGAACGTTGTTTTCGTACGTTACCTACGTATATGTGACTTTATGAACTGAATGTTGTTTAACGGTTCATCAACACAGTATAGGTTATTTAGAGCCGCCCCAGAGACAGGGGACGGATACATATGAATCCGGGAACCGTGCCCTACTCTTATTGTCGAATATATTACTATGGTTCTTTAACGTGCTCGAAGGATAGACCGATACACGGGACCGCCCGGTTTACGTCCCAATCCGACGGACGAGGCTAAGGGAAAGTGTCTTGCCCAAGAACACACCGACGGAACTCAGTGGCACCACGGAGGATTGAACCCGGGTTACAAATCCGCCGTGCTATCGACTGAGCCACGCCAGCCCTCCTTGACTTTATGAGTTTTTGATAATGAGAATCTCACATTCGTGTTAATTTATTGTTGAATTTATTAAACTTGTTGGTAAAACGATATGATGTGACGGCTGTCAAAACGATATGTGACGGCTGCCAAAACATATGTTACGACGGCTAACTTCGCACAATATCGTGTTTGCCAACGCGTTTAATAAATTAATAATAATTGTGCACTCGGGCATAATCCTCTATCAATAAATAATAATAAAAAAAAACACCATTATATGACTTCCTTGCCAAATGCCTATTTTGTATCTAGCGTATTTCCGCGTTACCTACCTTTTCTTAAAACATCTCCGAATACAGTATAATTTTCGCTTGTAGAACAATTCCAGCGTTCCGTTCTGAACTGATATTGGCACTCGCGGATTCCCATGCGAGCACCATCACTAATACACAGCAGGGACTCCGGGTTATTTTTACACACTTCAACTTGCTGGAAAACGAGGCCTGGAACTTCCTTGCATGTGTCGTCCTGGAGACCGCTTGTGCCTAACGCAGCAATACCCAGGTACCTGCAGCATATAGAATATAAAACATAATATTATCTTATTTATTTATATTCAAGCAGTCTTACCATGCTAATTAAGAATTAATTATGGTCAAAACTCGTCTGCCTTGCGTAAAATATAATATACAGAAGGAGATGAGTCGCATCACAGTGAAACCTGCTCAAAATATCACCTCTGTTAAGGTACCACCTGCTTTAAAAGATCACCATTTATGTCTCCAATGATACTGTTGTATATTAAAATGCAACTGTATTAAGACACCACCTGTATTAAGAGACCACTTCTGCTCTTGTTTAATGTTCTCTTTATACAGGGTTGACTGTATATTTATATTTTAATTTCGTTATTCAAAGGGAAGCTGATTGGGATATGCATACTTGATCTAAAAACTGACCATGTGACGTCGACCTGTCTCAAACAGCCAATGAGAGACGATTGATCTAGAAATTGACAATGCGACGTCGGTCTGTCTCCATCAGCCAATGAGAGACGATTGCTCTAAAAACTGACCATGCGACGTCGGCCTTTCTCCATCAGCCAATGAGAGACGATCGATCTAAAAATTTACAATGTGGCGTCGGCCTGTCTAAATCAGCCAATGAGAGACGATTGATCTAGAAATTGACCATGTGACTTCGGCCACCAATGAGAGGCGATTGATTTAGACATTGACCATGTGACATCGACCTCTCCGTGGCCGAATGGCTAACGACGTTGTGTTGTAAACCTTCGCCTCTCACTGCTGCGGGTTCGAATCCCACTGGGAGCTCGACTTGTAAGTGAGGAAGCGTCAGTCATATATAACTTTACATGTGTTCAAAATGACGTAAAACACCATACAAACAAACAAACAAACTTGTCTCCATCAGAAAATCTAAAGCTGGGCATCAACAAATGAACGGTAAGTTTTTCTGTATTTTTTGGAGAAAAACTGATTTAATGTAGGTCTTTAAAGCGCATAGTTCCATTAATTAAGGACCTTTTCCCCAACCTACGTGGTCATTGAAAAAAAGCTTGAGGGGTGGGGGGGGGGGGGGGGCGGGGGAAGGTGGGAGGGGGAAGCTTGAAACTGCTACCATACTACATGACTGGTATTAAAGCTGAAGTATATAAATGCAGATCCGGTTATAGTTTTATTGTCCAGCCCGGTTACGGATCTCAACTTAGCAATCACAATGTCGTCCGGGTGTATGTGTGTCAGTCCGTCCGTTCATTTGTCCTTGTACGACTTTAATTTGTTTATATCTTCATTCCTTCATGATTTTTACTAAACTTCAACAGAATTTTCCTTATATGCATCTAACATCGTTTGCAACAGTTTGGGTTGCTGTGACCTTTTTTCGACGAAATATAGGTCACGTCCGGTTTCCGCTACGACATGCGTAACTTCATCCTTTCTTGCAGGATTTTCACCAGACTCCGCCGGAATGTTCCTTATATGCATCTAATTTCATGGCTTGCGGTGACCTACTTTAAACCTACTTTGAATGAAATATAGTTCACGTCCGGTCTTCGCTACTAATATGCACCCCCAACCCCCATCCCGCTGTTAATGACATTAATTGAATTAACTATTAAGTATGTAAGGAACGAATATCTCATGCGACTGACCTTGGTGTTGGTCAAACCAAATATCTGGACTACTTAACCATAGGGCTCGACATGCATGCCGTGGCCTTCTAGTCTTTGAATAGCAGTGGTAAATTGTATATTATCTATGGTGTAGCTGTATAATGGGCTGTACTTTACTTGTATGCATGTATACTTTTTATACATATAATGCAGATCCTACTAATATATTTTAATATATTTACCACAGACACAAGGTTTATTGGACGGTTATCATCCGACACGATATTTTTCATGCAATTGTTCCAACGTGGACATACAGTCATCTGTGCACATTACCTGTCCCCACCCCCACCCCGCACCTCCAACCCCTCCCCCACCCCTGGAAATAATTCCTTTAGAAGTCAATCTCTGTCACCCTAAATTATTACAGTGACATGAGTGCACCTGAAGAAATTATTTATTACACCAGTTCATTCATTTTGCCACACTGTATGCGTTGACAATTATCACCTTTCTTAATTTATGTAATGACATGTTCTTACTTACCGCCACTTTGCATTATTGCGTGGTCTTAATTTGATTATTAAGCTGTGTTTTATAGAATGCAAATTGATAAAAACGTTAATCAATTCACATTCTATCACATAATCAGTGTTACCGTCGTGTTGGTATATAATGCAGTAGTAGTATGCGCGCAACCACCACATGTAGGTCACCACCAGTTTTAAAGCATTCGAATGCAGCCAGTATTATAATCAAAGTACTGAAAGTACTGAGAATGCAAGGTTTGATAGGAAAAGAGTTTAAGAGTTGGAACAACATATTCCGAATTGACTTGTTTAGACGATATTTCATCAACATCTGGGTAGAATTTACATGCAGCATCCAAACTGACGGATTTTATTTCATTTCGGATTTGCCGCGGTCTCAATAACTCGTAGCTCCAAATCGGCCTGTTTGGGCTCGCAGTAGAAATTAGGCAGAAGCCCAGAAGCAGTAGTTCTGAAAGTATCTACATCCGATTTTCCGTTTATTTCTGTTATAATTAGTGTATCTTTTAAGTGGTCTAGAAGACGTTCCTTCATGTATTTAAAGCTATACTGTTACACACCAGAATCTGCTAGAAATTCTTCCATTTTAAGTATTAAATCATTGACAGATATTTGTTCCTCGTCGTTTTCTTCGAGGAACGGGACTGTACGGAGAAAAGCCTCATCACGTTTGACTGCACCGGAACCAGAAGTTACTTCGCAAAACTATCGAGGCTTTCCTTTGCCTGTCCTGAAACAAACACTGCACTCCTGGTGATAAATGGCATCGACTGCATGAAGATCATGTACCGTTTGAATGCGAGTAAAGACCTCATTAGACCAAGAATCTTTTCTTTTTTCGCATGCTTCAACTATCCGCTTCTAAAAATCATAGGTTCTTATAGAAAAGATAGATTTTGTTTCATTTCCGAAGCTTGTTAACCCTACTGGTTTGCCACAAAATAGGCGGTCTTCCCTAAATGAAAATGATCTATCAAACCTAAGCGTGCGTTTCGGATCGTCTTTCCATGTAGTAGTTTCACATTTTCTCTTGTGCCCTGCTATTGATTTAGGACTGATATATGTAGCTCTACATGTTTTATGAACATTTTGCACAGGCTATACACATAACTTGTCGCCACGAGCTATACTTGCTCTATTTACACCATCACACACTTTCTTCATTAAATAACAGTATCTTGTCCATTGTCAAGACTGTCCTTGCAAATTGAACAAATGTTCATTTTCGAAAGTAAAACAGAGCTACTATCAAAGCTGTACTATCATAAAGAAACTGCAGAAAACATGAACTTGAAGATATAAGACTGTATTCTGTTTTGATTAAATAAGTGCTATACATTACACGAAGTGCTGACTCGAAGTATGCTGACATTTTTGTTTTATTAATATTATGACGAAACGAGGTACGAAACTGAGTACGAAATGAAATTACTTATTTTGATACTAAAATAGTTTCTATACATATCGTTTTCTTGTCAACCCACCTTATAAAATCATCCAAACATAAATTGAAAAAGTAATATGTATAAATGTATACAGGCGTTAATTTAGGGTACAATTTTCAAATGCAAATAACTAGTACGAACAGGCAAGATTGTAAAGGAACCAGTAACCGGATAGCGCAACTATCCGAATTTCGAAATACGCTACAATGTTTTTCTTTTGAAGCAAATTTGTCCAATTCTTGTTTTCTAATCATATATTTAAATATTGTTTTAGAAACAATTGAAACATATTCTGTTGCTATTTGTCCGGGGTGTTTTGTTACTTTCACTTGCCTAATATAATAATCCATCTCACCCTAGGGTCGAGATAAAATTCACGCGCACCAACATCCGGTATGCAGGAAAACATGCAAAAACGTTAGTAGCTGGCGACGTCAACGCACCATGAAAAATTCTTATAATCTTAGTTGTCATTTCTCAGAAGTATTATTTTGATACTGTTTTATACAAGAAGTTGTATTTAAATGTTTGCATTCCATATTTAGTGCCGTCTTTATTTTTGTATGGCCAAGTAGGTGGCCAAATGGTTAACGACGTTGCGTTGTAAATCTTCTCGCCTCTCACCGCTGCAGGTTCGAATCCCACTGGGAGCTCGTGTTGAAAGTGAGGAGGTGTCGATTCTTACGGATGGCGGGAGGTGTACAGTACTGGTTCTACCCAGGAAAAGTGGGTGGTCCGTCTCTATCACATAAAGATCGACCGTCATATATAACCTTACATGTGTTGAAAATGACGTAAAACCCCATGTACAAATAAAAGGATTCCCCACCCACCCCACCCACCCACCCCACCCACCGACTTCCTCCTTTCTCTCCAAGTATATGTGATTACCTGTTGAACACTCATTGTCAGCTGTTTGTGAATTTGTGAATTCACGTGACTTCTTTCCTCGGCTTAGGTATATGATCCTTTTATTATTATTATTATTATTATTATTTATTTTTACATTTCTTTACTTTTCGAACAGGTCTTGAACATGTCTTGCCTCATGTGGTTAATAATGTTTATATGTGTTACTTTGGTTGTCGGACATATCTTTGGTTGTCGGACATTTCTTGTCAATAGCCTTTGTATTACCATGGTAATAACGTATATCACAGCCCATTAGTGTAAAACATGCATATAAGATATATAGTGTGATGACATATTGTTGCTCGAAGGGAGAGATATATGCTTACTTGCTTTTCAAACATTTATTTGATAGTCAAAACATTCTACATTTCTTTGCTTGTCAAACGTTTCTTGTCAATATTCATTGCATTTCCATGATTAATAAGGTATCTGGTGTAGAAGTAAATCACTGTGGTATTCATGTCTGGTGTAGAAGTAAATCAGTATGGTATTCATGTCTGGTGTAGAAGTAAATCACTATGGTATTCATGTCTGGTGTAGAAGTAAATCACTATGGTATTCATGCCTGGTATAGAAGTAAATCAGTATGGTATTCATGTCTGGTGTAGAAGTAAATCACTATGGTATTCATGTCTGGTATAGAAGTAAATCAGTATGGTATTCATGTCTGGTGTAGAAGTAAATCACTATGGTATTCATGTCTGGTGTAGAAGTAAATCACTATGGTATTCATGTCTGGTGTAGAAGTAAATCACTATGGTATTCATGCCTGGTATAGAAGTAAATCAGTATGGTATTCATGCCTGGTGTAGAAGTAAATCACTATGGTATTCATGTCTGGTGTAGAAGTAAATCACTATGGTATTCATGCCTGGTATAGAAGTAAATCAGTATGGTATTCATGTCTGGTGTAGAAGTAAATCAGTATGGTATTCATGCCTGGTGTAGAAGTAAATCACTATGGTATTCATGCCTGGTGTAGAAGTAAATCACTATGGTATTCATGCCTGGTGTAGAAGTAAATCACTATGGTATTCATGCCTGGTGTAGAAGTAAATCAATATGGTATTCATGTCTGGTGTAAAAGTAAATCACTATGGTATTCATGCCTGGTGTAGAAGTAAATCAGTATGGTATTCATGCCTGGTGTAGAAGTAAATCACTATGGTATTCATGCCTGGTATAGAAGTAAATCAGTATTGTATTCATGTCTGGTATAGAAGTAAATCAGTATGGTTATCATGTCTGGTGTAGAAGTAAATCACTGTGGTATTCATGTCTGGTGTAGAAGTAAATCACTATGGTATTCATGCCTGGTGTAGAAGTAAATCAGTATGGTATTCATGCCTGGTGTATAAGTAAATCAGTATGGTATTCATGCCTGGTGTAGAAGTAAATCACTATGGTATTCATGCCTGGTGTAGAAGTAAATCAGTATGGTATTCATGTCTGGTGTAGAAGTAAATCAGTATGGTATTCATGCCTGGTGTAAAAGTAAATCAGTATGGTATTCATGCCTGGTATAGAAGTAAATCACTATGGTATTCATGTCTGGTGTAAAAGTAAATCAGTATGGTATTCATGCCTGGTGTAAAAGTAAATCAGTATGGTATTCATGCCTGGTATAGAAGTAAATCACTATGGTATTCATGTCTGGTGTAAAAGTAAATCAGTATGGTATTCATGCCTGGTGTAGAAGTAAATCACTATGGTATTCATGTCTGGTGTAAAAGTAAATCAGTATGGTATTCATGCCTTGTGTAGAAGTAAATCACTATGGTATTCATGCCTGGTGTAGAAGTAAATCAGTATGGTATTCATGTCTGGTGTAGAAGTAAATCAGTATGGTATTCATGCCTGGTGTAAAAGTAAATCAGTATGGTATTCATGCCTGGTATAGAAGTAAATCACTATGGTATTCATGCCTGGTGTAAAAGTAAATCAGTATGGTATTCATGTCTGGTATAGAAGTAAATCACTATGGTATTCATGTCTGGTGTAGAAGTAAATCACTATGGTATTCATGTCTGGTATAGAAGTAAATCACTATGGTATTCATGTCTGGTGTAGAAGTAAATCAGTATGGTATTCATGTCTGGTATAGAAGTAAATCAGTATGGTATTCATGTCTGGTGTAGAAGTCAATCAGTATGGTATTCATGCCTGGTATAGAAGTAAATCACTATGGTATTCATGTCTGGTATAGAAGTAAATCAGTATGGTATTCATGTCTGGTATAGAAGTAAATCAGTATTGTATTCATGCCTGGTGTAGAAGTAAATCACTATGGTATTCATGTCTGGTATAGAAGTAAATCACTATGGTATTCATGTCTGGTATAGAAGTAAATCAGTATTGTATTCATGCCTGGTATAGAAGTAAATCAGTATGGTATTCATGCCTGGTATAGAAGTAAATCAGTATGGTATTCATGCCTGGTATAGAAGTAAATCAGTATGGTATTCATGCCTGGTATAGAAGTAAATCACTATGGTATTCATGTCTGGTATAGAAGTAAATCAGTATGGTATTCATGTCTGGTATAGAAGTAAATCAGTATTGTATTCATGCCTGGTGTAGAAGTAAATCACTATGGTATTCATGTCTGGTATAGAAGTAAATCACTATGGTATTCATGTCTGGTATAGAAGTAAATCAGTATTGTATTCATGCCTGGTATAGAAGTAAATCAGTATGGTATTCATGCCTGGTATAGAAGTAAATCACTATGGTATTCATGCCTGGTATAGAAGTAAATCAGTATGGTATTCATGCCTGGTATAGAAGTAAATCAGTATGGTATTCATGCCTGGTGTAGAAGTAAATCACTATGGTATTCATGCCTGGTGCAGAAGTAAATCACTATGGTATTCATGTCTGGTGTAGAAGTAAATCACTATGGTATTCATGTCTGGTGTAGAAGTAAATCAGTATGGTATTCATGTCTGGTATAGAAGTAAATCACTATGGTATTCATGTCTGGTGTAGAAGTAAATCACTATGGTATTCATGTCTGGTGTAGAAGTAAATCACTATGGTATTCATGTCTGGTGTAGAAGTAAATCAGTATGGTATTCATGTCTGGTGTAGAAGTAAATCACTATGGTATTCATGCCTGGTGTAGAAGTAAATCAGTATGGTATTCATGTCTGGTGTAGAAGTAAATCACTATGGTATTCATGTCTTGTATAGAAGTAAATCAGTATGGTATTTATGTCTTGTATAGAAGTAAATCAGTATGGTATTTATGCCTGGTGCAGAAGTAAATCAGTATGGTATTCATGTCTGGTATAGAAGTAAATCACTATGGTATTCATGTCTGGTATAGAAGTAAATCACTATGGTATTCATGTCTTGTATAGAAGTAAATCAGTATGGTATTCATGCCTGGTGTAGAAGTAAATCACTATGATATTCATGTCTGGTGTAGAAGTAAATCAGTATGGTATTCATGTCTTGTATAGAAGTAAATCAGTATGGTATTCATGTCTGGTGTAGAAGTAAATCAGTATGGTATTCATGTCTGGTGTAGAAGTAAATCAGTATGGTATTCATGTCTGGTGTAGAAGTAAATCACTATGGTATTCATGCCTGGTGTAGAAGTAAATCAGTATGGTATTCATGTCTAGTGTAGAAGTAAATCACTATGGTATTCATGTCTTGTATAGAAGTAAATCAGTATGGTATTCATGTCTTGTATAGAAGTAAATCAGTATGGTATTCATGCCTGGTGCAGAAGTAAATCAGTATGGTATTCATGTCTGGTATAGAAGTAAATCACTATGGTATTCATGTCTGGTATAGAAGTAAATCACTATGGTATTCATGTCTTGTATAGAAGTAAATCAGTATGGTATTCATGCCTGGTGTAGAAGTAAATCACTGTGGTATTCATGTCTGGTGTAGAAGTAAATCACTGTGGTATTCATGTCTGGTGTAGAAGTAAATCAGTATGGTATTCATGTCTTGTATAGAAGTAAATCAGTATGGTATTCATGTCTGGTATAGAAGTAAATCACTATGGTATTCATGTCTTGTATAGAAGTAAATCAGTATGGTATTCATGTCTTGTATAGAAGTAAATCAGTATGGTATTCATGTCTTGTATAGAAGTAAATCAGTATGGTATTCATGTCTTGTATAGAAGTAAATCAGTATGGTATTCATGTCTTGTATAGAAGTAAATCAGTATGGTATTCATGTCTTGTATAGAAGTAAATCACTATGGTATTCATGTCTTGTATAGAAGTAAATCAGTATGGTATTCATGTCTTGTATAGAAGTAAATCAGTATGGTATTCATGTCTGGTATAGAAGTAAATCACTATGGTATTCATGTCTTGTATAGAAGTAAATCAGTATGGTATTCATGTCTTGTATAGAAGTAAATCAGTATGGTATTCATGTCTGGTGTAGAAGTAAATCAGTATGGTATTCATGTCTGGTGTAGAAGTAAATCAGTATGGTATTCATGTCTTGTATAGAAGTAAATCACTATGGTATTCATGTCTGGTGTAGAAGTAAATCACTATGGTAGTCATGCCTGGTGTAGAAGTAAATCACTATGGTATTCATGTCTGGTGTAGAAGTAAATCACTATGGTATTCATGTCTTGTATAGAAGTAAATCAGTATGGTATTCATGTCTTGTATAGAAGAAAATCAGTATGGTATTCATGTCTGGTGTAGAAGTAAATCAGTATGGTATTCATGTCTGGTGTAGAAGTAAATCAGTATGGTATTCATGTCTTGTATAGAAGTAAATCACTATGGTATTCATGTCTGGTGTAGAAGTAAATCACTATGGTAGTCATGCCTGGTGTAGAAGTAAATCACTATGGTATTCATGTCTGGTGTAGAAGTAAATCACTATGGTATTCATGTCTTGTATAGAAGTAAATCAGTATGGTATTCATGTCTGGTGTAGAAGTAAATCAGTATGGTATTCATGCCTGGTGCAGAAGTAAATCAGTATGGTATTCATGTCTTGTATAGAAGTAAATCAGTATGGTAGTCATGCCTGGTGTAGAAGTAAATCACTGTGGTATTCATGCCTGGTGTATAAGTAAATCAGTATGGTATTCATGCCTGGTATAGAAGTAAATCAGTATTGTATTCATGTCTGGTATAGAAGTAAATCAGTATGGTATTCATGCCTGGTGTATAAGTAAATCAGTATGGTATTCATGTCTGGTGTAGAAGTAAATCAGTATTGTATTCATGTCTGGTATAGAAGTAAATCAGTATGGTATTCATGCCTGGTATAGAAGTAAATCAGTATTGTATTCATGTCTGGTATAGAAGTAAATCAGTATGGTAGTCATGCCTGGTATAGAAGTAAATCAGTATGGTATTCATGCCTGGTATAGAAGTAAATCAGTATTGTATTCATGTCTGGTATAGAAGTAAATCAGTATTGTATTCATGTCTGGTATAGAAGTAAATCAGTATGGTAGTCATGCCTGGTATAGAAGTAAATCAGTATGGTATTCATGCCTGGTATAGAAGTAAATCACTATGGTATTCATGTCTGGTATAGAAGTAAATCAGTATGGTATTCATGTCTGGTGTAGAAGTAAATCAGTATTGTATTCATGCCTGGTATAGAAGTAAATCAGTATGGTAGTCATGTCTGGTATAGAAGTAAATCACTGTGGTATTCATGCCTGGTGTAGAAGTAAATCAGTATGGTAGTCATGCCTGGTGTAGAAGTAAATCACTGTGGTATTCATGCCTGGTGTAGAAGTAAATCAGTATGGTATTCATGCCTGGTGTAGAAGTAAATCAGTATGGTATTCATGCCTGGTGTAGAAGTAAATCAGTATGGTATTCATGCCTGGTATAGAAGTAAATCAGTATTGTATTCATGTCTGGTATAGAAGTAAATCAGTATGGTAGTCATGCCTGGTGTAGAAGTAAATCAGTATGGTATTCATGCCTGGTATAGAAGTAAATCAGTATGGTATTCATGTCTGGTGTAGAAGTACATCAGTATGGTATTCATGTCTGGTATAGAAGTAAATCAGTATGGTAGTCATGCCTGGTGTAGAAGTAAATCAGTATGGTATTCATGCCTGGTATAGAAGTAAATCAGTATGGTATTCATGTCTGGTGTAGAAGTAAATCAGTATGGTAGTCATGCCTGGTATAGAAGTAAATCAGTATGGTATTCATGCCTGGTATAGAAGTAAATCAGTATGGTATTCATGTCTGGTGTAGAAGTAAATCAGTATGGTATTCATGCCTGGTATAGAAGTAAATCAGTATGGTATTCATGTCTGGTATAGAAGTAAATCAGTATGGTATTCATGTCTGGTATAGAAGTAAATCAGTATGGTATTCATGTCTGGTATAGAAGTAAATCAGTATGGTATTCATGCCTGGTATAGAAGTAAATCAGTATGGTATTCATGCCTGGTATAGAAGTAAATCAGTATGGTATTCATGTCTGGTGTAGAAGTAAATCAGTATGGTATTCATGCCTGGTATAGAAGTAAATCAGTATGGTATTCATGCCTGGTATAGAAGTAAATCAGTATGGTATTCATGCCTGGTATAGAAGTAAATCAGTATGGTATTCATGTCTTGTATAGAAGTAAATCACTATGGTATTCATGTCTGGTAGAGAAGTAAATCAGTATGGTATTCATGTCTGGTGTAGAAGTAAATCAGTATGGTATTCATGCCTGGTATAGAAGTAAATCAGTATGGTATTCATGTCTGGTGTAGAAGTAAATCAGTATGGTATTCATGCCTGGTGTAGAAGTAAATCAGTATGGTATTCATGCCTGGTATAGAAGTAAATCAGTATGGTATTCATGCCTGGTATAGAAGTAAATCAGTATGGTATTCATGTCTGGTGTAGAAGTAAATCACTATGGTATTCATGTCTTGTATAGAAGTAAATCAGTATGGTATTCAAGTCTGGTGTAGAAGTAAATCAGTATGGTATTCATGCCTGGTGCAGAAGTAAATCAGTATGGTATTCATGTCTTGTATAGAAGTAAATCAGTATGGTAGTCATGCCTGGTGTAGAAGTAAATCAGTATGGTATACATGTCTGGTGTAGAAGTAAATCAGTATGGTATTCATGCCTGGTATAGAAGTAAATCAGTATGGTATTCATGCCTGGTATAGAAGTAAATCAGTATGGTATTCATGCCTGGTATAGAAGTAAATCAGTATGGTATTCATGTCTTGTATAGAAGTAAATCACTATGGTATTCATGTCTGGTAGAGAAGTAAATCAGTATGGTATTCATGTCTGGTGTAGAAGTAAATCAGTATGGTATTCATGCCTGGTATAGAAGTAAATCAGTATGGTATTCATGTCTGGTGTAGAAGTAAATCAGTATGGTATTCATGCCTGGTGTAGAAGTAAATCAGTATGGTATTCATGCCTGGTATAGAAGTAAATCACTATGGTATTCATGCCTGGTATAGAAGTAAATCACTATGGTATTCATGTCTGGTGTAGAAGTAAATCACTATGGTATTCATGTCTTGTATAGAAGTAAATCAGTATGGTATTCATGTCTGGTGTAGAAGTAAATCAGTATGGTATTCATGCCTGGTGCAGAAGTAAATCAGTATGGTATTCATGTCTTGTATAGAAGTAAATCAGTATGGTAGTCATGCCTGGTGTAGAAGTAAATCACTGTGGTATTCATGCCTGGTGTATAAGTAAATCAGTATGGTATTCATGCCTGGTATAGAAGTAAATCAGTATTGTATTCATGTCTGGTATAGAAGTAAATCAGTATGGTATTCATGCCTGGTGTATAAGTAAATCAGTATGGTATTCATGTCTGGTGTAGAAGTAAATCAGTATTGTATTCATGTCTGGTATAGAAGTAAATCAGTATGGTATTCATGCCTGGTATAGAAGTAAATCAGTATTGTATTCATGTCTGGTATAGAAGTAAATCAGTATGGTAGTCATGCCTGGTATAGAAGTAAATCAGTATGGTATTCATGCCTGGTATAGAAGTAAATCAGTATTGTATTCATGTCTGGTATAGAAGTAAATCAGTATGGTAGTCATGCCTGGTGTAGAAGTAAATCAGTATGGTATTCATGCCTGGTATAGAAGTAAATCAGTATGGTATTCATGTCTGGTGTAGAAGTAAATCAGTATGGTAGTCATGCCTGGTATAGAAGTAAATCAGTATGGTATTCATGCCTGGTATAGAAGTAAATCAGTATGGTATTCATGTCTGGTGTAGAAGTAAATCAGTATGGTATTCATGCCTGGTGTAGAAGTAAATCAGTATGGTATTCATGTCTGGTATAGAAGTAAATCAGTATGGTATTCATGTCTGGTATAGAAGTAAATCAGTATGGTATTCATGTCTGGTATAGAAGTAAATCAGTATGGTATTCATGCCTGGTATAGAAGTAAATCAGTATGGTATTCATGCCTGGTATAGAAGTAAATCAGTATGGTATTCATGTCTGGTGTAGAAGTAAATCAGTATGGTATTCATGCCTGGTATAGAAGTAAATCAGTATGGTATTCATGCCTGGTATAGAAGTAAATCAGTATGGTATTCATGCCTGGTATAGAAGTAAATCAGTATGGTATTCATGTCTTGTATAGAAGTAAATCACTATGGTATTCATGTCTGGTAGAGAAGTAAATCAGTATGGTATTCATGTCTGGTGTAGAAGTAAATCAGTATGGTATTCATGCCTGGTATAGAAGTAAATCAGTATGGTATTCATGTCTGGTGTAGAAGTAAATCAGTATGGTATTCATGCCTGGTGTAGAAGTAAATCAGTATGGTATTCATGCCTGGTATAGAAGTAAATCAGTATGGTATTCATGCCTGGTATAGAAGTAAATCAGTATGGTATTCATGTCTTGTATAGAAGTAAATCACTATGGTATTCATGTCTGGTGTAGAAGTAAATCACTATGGTATTCATGTCTTGTATAGAAGTAAATCAGTATGGTAGTCATGCCTGGTGTAGAAGTAAATCAGTATGGTATTCATGCCTGGTGTAGAAGTAAATCAGTATGGTATTCATGTCTTGTATAGAAGTAAATCAGTATGGTAGTCATGCCTGCTGTAGAAGTAAATCACTGTGGTATTCATGCCTGGTGTAGAAGTAAATCAGTATGGTATTCATGCCTGGTGTATAAGTAAATCAGTATGGTATTCATGCCTGGTATAGAAGTAAATCAGTATGGTAGTCATGCCTGGTGTAGAAGTAAATCACTATGGTATTCATGTCTTGTATAGAAGTAAATCAGTATGGTATTCATGCCTGGTATAGAAGTAAATCAGTATGGTATTCATGCCTGGTATAGAAGTAAATCAGTATGGTATTCATGCCTGGTATAGAAGTAAATCAGTATGGTATTCATGCCTGGTATAGAAGTAAATCACTATTGTATTCATGCCTGGTGTAGAAGTAAATCAGTATGGTAGTCATGCCTGGTGTAGAAGTAAATCACTATGGTATTCATGTCTTGTATAGAAGTAAATCAGTATGGTATTCATGCCTGGTATAGAAGTAAATCAGTATGGTATTCATGCCTGGTATAGAAGTAAATCAGTATGGTATTCATGCCTGGTATAGAAGTAAATCAGTATGGTATTCATGCCTGGTATAGAAGTAAATCAGTATGGTATTCATGCCTGGTGTAGAAGTAAATCAGTATGGTATTCTTGCCTGGTATAGAAGTATATCACTATGGTATTCATGCCTGGTGTAGAAGTAAATCAGTATGGTATTCATGCCTGGTGTATAAGTAAATCAGTATGGTATTCATGCCTGGTATAGAAGTAAATCAGTATTGTATTCATGTCTGGTGTAGAAGTAAATCAGTATGGTAGTCATGCCTGGTGTAGAAGTAAATCACTATGGTATTCATGTCTTGTATAGAAGTAAATCAGTATGGTATTCATGCCTGGTATAGAAGTAAATCAGTATGGTATTCATGCCTGGTATAGAAGTAAATCAGTATGGTATTCATGCCTGGTATAGAAGTAAATCAGTATGGTATTCATGCCTGGTATAGAAGTAAATCAGTATGGTATTCATGCCTGGTGTAGAAGTAAATCAGTATGGTATTCATGCCTGGTATAGAAGTAAATCAGTATGGTATTCATGCCTGGTATAGAAGTAAATCAGTATGGTATTCATGCCTGGTGTAGAAGTAAATCAGTATGGTATTCATGTCTGGTGTAGAAGTAAATCAGTATGGTATTCATGCCTGGTGTAGAAGTAAATCAGTATGGTATTCATGCCTGGTATAGAAGTAAATCACTATGGTATTCATGTCTGGTGTAGAAGTAAATCACTATGGTATTCATGCCTGGTATAGAAGTAAATCAGTATGGTATTCATGCCTGGTATAGAAGTAAATCAGTATTGTATTCATGCCTGGTGTAGAAGTAAATCAGTATGGTATTCATGTCTGGTATAGAAGTAAATCACTATGGTATTCATGCCTGGTGTAGAAGTAAATCAGTATGGTATTCATGCCTGGTATAGAAGTAAATCAGTATGGTATTCATGTCTTGTATAGAAGTAAATCAGTATGGTAGTCATGCCTGGTGTAGAAGTAAATCACTGTGGTATTCATGCCTGGTGTAGAAGTAAATCAGTATGGTATTCATGCCTGGTGTATAAGTAAATCAGTATGGTAGTCATGCCTGGTGTAGAAGTAAATCACTGTGGTATTCATGCCTGGTGTAGAAGTAAATCAGTATGGTATTCATGTCTGGTGTAGAAGTAAATCAGTATGGTATTCATGCCTGGTATAGAAGTAAATCAGTATTGTATTCATGTCTGGTATAGAAGTAAATCAGTATGGTAGTCATGCCTGGTGTAGAAGTAAATCAGTATGGTATTCATGCCTGGTATAGAAGTAAATCAGTATTGTATTCATGTCTGGTATAGAAGTAAATCAGTATGGTATTCATGTCTGGTATAGAAGTAAATCAGTATGGTATTCATGCCTGGTATAGAAGTAAATCACTATGGTATTCATGTCTGGTATAGAAGTAAATCAGTATGGTAGTCATGCCTGGTGTAGAAGTAAATCAGTATGGTATTCATGCCTGGTATAGAAGTAAATCAGTATTGTATTCATGTCTGGTATAGAAGTAAATCAGTATGGTATTCATGTCTGGTATAGAAGTAAATCAGTATGGTATTCATGCCTGGTGTAGAAGTAAATCAGTATGGTATTCATGCCTGGTATAGAAGTAAATCACTATGGTATTCATGCCTGGTGTAGAAGTAAATCAGTATGGTATTCATGCCTGGTGTAGAAGTAAATCAGTATGGTAGTCATGCCTGGTGTAGAAGTAAATCAGTATGGTATTCATGTCTGGTGTAGAAGTAAATCAGTATGGTATTCATGTCTGGTGTAGAAGTAAATCAGTATGGTATTCATGCCTGGTATAGAAGTAAATCAGTATTGTATTCATGTCGGGTATAGAAGTAAATCAGTATGGTAGTCATGCCTGGTGTAGAAGTAAATCAGTATGGTATTCATGCCTGGTATAGAAGTAAATCAGTATTGTATTCATGTCTGGTATAGAAGTAAATCAGTATGGTATTCATGTCTGGTATAGAAGTAAATCAGTATGGTATTCATGCCTGGTATAGAAGTAAATCAGTATGGTATTCATGTCTGGTATAGAAGTAAATCAGTATGGTAGTCATGCCTGGTGTAGAAGTAAATCAGTATGGTATTCATGCCTGGTATAGAAGTAAATCAGTATTGTATTCATGTCTGGTATAGAAGTAAATCAGTATGGTATTCATGTCTGGTATAGAAGTAAATCAGTATGGTATTCATGTCTGGTATAGAAGTAAATCAGTATGGTATTCATGCCTGGTATAGAAGTAAATCAGTATGGTATTCATGCCTGGTGTAGAAGTAAATCAGTATGGTATTCATGCCTGGTGTAGAAGTAAATCAGTATGGTAGTCATGCCTGGTGTAGAAGTAAATCACTATGGTATTCATGCCTGGTGTATAAGTAAATCAGTATGGTATTCATGCCTGGTATAGAAGTAAATCAGTATGGTATTCATGCCTGGTATAGAAGTAAATCAGTATGGTATTCATGCCTGGTATAGAAGTAAATCAGTATGGTATTCATGCCTGGTATAGAAGTAAATCACTATGGTATTCATGCCTGGTGTATAAGTAAATCAGTATGGTATTCATGCCTGGTGTATAAGTAAATCACTATGGTATTCATGCCTGGTGTATAAGTAAATCAGTATGGTATTCATGCCTGGTATAGAAGTAAATCAGTATGGTATTCATGCCTGGTGTAGAAGTAAATCACTATGGTATTCATGTCTGGTATAGAAGTAAATCAGTATGGTATTCATGCCTGGTATAGAAGTAAATCAGTATGGTATTCATGCCTGGTATAGAAGTAAATCAGTATGGTATTCATGCCTGGTATAGAAGTAAATCACTATGGTATTCATGCCTGGTGTATAAGTAAATCAGTATGGTATTCATGCCTGGTGTATAAGTAAATCAGTATGGTATTCATGCCTGGTGTATAAGTAAATCACTATGGTATTCATGTCTGGTATAGAAGTAAATCAGTATGGTATTCATGCCTGGTGTATAAGTAAATCAGTATGGTATTCATGCCTGGTATAGAAGTAAAGCAGTATGGTATTCATGCCTGGTATAGAAGTAAATCAGTATGGTATTCATGCCTGGTATAGAAGTAAATCAGTATGGTATTCATGTCTTGTATAGAAGTAAATCAGTATGGTAGTCATGCCTGGTGTAGAAGTAAATCACTGTGGTATTCATGCCTGGTGTAGAAGTAAATCAGTATGGTATTCATGCCTGGTGTATAAGTAAATCACTATGGTATTCATGCCTGGTATAGAAGTAAATCAGTATTGTATTCATGTCTTGTATAGAAGTAAATCAGTATGGTAGTCATGCCTGGTGTAGAAGTAAATCACTATGGTATTCATGCCTGGTGTATAAGTAAATCAGTATTGTATTCATGTCTGGTATAGAAGTAAATCAGTATTGTATTCATGTCTGGTATAGAAGTAAATCAGTATGGTATTCATGTCTGGTGTAGAAGTAAATCAGTATGGTATTCATGTCTGGTGTAGAAGTAAATCAGTATGGTATTCATGTCTGGTATAGAAGTAAATCAGTATTGTATTCATGTCTGGTATAGAAGTAAATCAGTATGGTATTCATGTCTGGTGTAGAAGTAAATCAGTATGGTATTCATGTCTGGTGTAGAAGTAAATCAGTATGGTATTCATGTCTGGTGTAGAAGTAAATCAGTATGGTATTCATGTCTGGTGTAGAAGTAAATCAGTATGGTATTCATGCCTGGTGCAGAAGTAAATCAGTATGGTATTCATGTCTGGTGTAGAAGTAAATCACTATGGTATTCATGTCTGGTAGAGAAGTAAATCAGTATGGTATTCATGTCTGGTGTAGAAGTAAATCACTATGGTATTCATGTCTGGTGTAGAAGTAAATCACTATGGTATTCATGTCTGGTAGAGAAGTAAATCAGTATGGTATTCATGTCTGGTGTAGAAGTAAATCAGTATGGTATTCATGTCTGGTAGAGAAGTAAATCAGTATGGTATTCATGTCTGGTGTAGAAGTAAATCAGTATGGTATTCATGCCTGGTATAGAAGTAAATCAGTATGGTATTCATGTCTGGTGTAGAAGTAAATCAGTATGGTATTCATGTCTGGTGTAGAAGTAAATCACTATGGTATTCATGCCTGGTATAGAAGTAAATCAGTATGGTATTCATGCCTGGTATAGAAGTAAATCACTATGGTATTCATGCCTGGTATAGAAGTAAATCAGTATTGTATTCATGTCTGGTATAGAAGTAAATCACTATGGTATTCATGTCTGGTGTAGAAGTAAATCACTATGGTATTCATGCCTGGTGTAGAAGTAAATCAGTATGGTATTCATGCCTGGTGCAGAAGTAAATCACTGTGGTATTCTTGCCTGGTCTAGTCGAAAGGAGTTCCCAAATATATTTTTGTGATAAAAGGCATTTTTGCGTATTTAAGGCCTGTTTTTTTCTGGCTGAAATGATTTTCTTATATGCCACATGATCCCTACTGTTCTCAGCAATTTTCTAGAGAGGAAGGTCTCATGACTAAGAGTATGTAAGTGTATCTTAGTTTGAACTTCATTTTGAAAAATGGCCAACTAGAAAGCTTTGAAAATATTGTACAGGACTCAATGGGAGTTATTTCACTAAAATATTTAGCCAGTTTTCAAAAACAGTAGGGAGAGTAATTTATGGATTTCGTTATGTATATAAATAAGACAAGAAAGAAAAGTAGCATACTGTGTTGTATTGAGTATATTTATTCATGAGCGGTAATAAAAGGTGCAACACCTCTCACGCCTTCAGGTGTCAGACCGGTGAAAATCAGCCCATTGAACACAATGCAAAATAGGCTATATTTGGAGATCAGTCACAAGTTCCACAACATTCGTTCGCTTAAATTCACGTTTATTCTGTGTATTAAACATCTTGAATAAAACACCGATTCAGTTTTTCAACATTTCGCGTCATTCATTCGCACTATGCGTATTTTGAAATAAACATCTGTCAAAACCACATCTCTACCTAACCTCTGTGCTCATACTCTCCAAAGAAATAATCCTGACAAACACAATAAAATACTACTATTCATGACAACAGACATACTACTTTAACCTCAGGTTAGATTTAACAATGAAATAGAAACTAATCTTGGGAAAAACACATGCAAACTTGAAACTTTCTATTCTTTCAAGGAACTGTTTCAGCACCCTACGACCCGGAAGTATTTCCTGACTGGTCTGACACCTTCAGCAGTGGCTTAAGCGGTTTCTGCTTTAAGCCACTAAGAGTTGGCGCGACCATCCCAAAAGACCAGTAAATACGGAAAAGATGATCCCTTGGAAGCAACAAACACAGACAAGAGAGAAAAGTAGCAGACTTCGTTTTATTGAGTCGTGATATATAATCTACATAAGTTGCAACACCTCGCATGCTCCCCTAGCATCGGTTTAAGTGATATTTTCTACTTTGTCTTGATTTTTTTTAAATGTTTGTGTCACGGGAGTTTCTCAAAAACAGCACGCTATCAGTAGAGCACGATACGTTTATTCAATTCAATTGAATTCAACACTTCAAACTTTATTAGATAACCCGAATGCAACATCGGTGTCGTCTTACAATGCAAAACGTTATAGCATTATGGTCCATCACGCACTTCCCATTAATTCCTCTTGATGTCTCGATTATAGTCAACAGACGATACGCGCATATTTTGGGGATATTTCCAGATGATGACACAGATTTGAAGAAGTGACTCTTGAAGTTCGTTAAAAACATTGAAAACATGAATACAAATTCATATCGGGAAAGGATGTAGCTGTCATATTTGATTACAGCCATCCAGCACAATAACTACACCTTTCCCTATCAATCATCATACATTTGAGCAAAAAAAGCTTATCAAAATATGTAATAATAACTCATGTCAACACAATGTTTATGAGGTCATCGTTTTGTTCAGGCATATTTTTTCAGTGTCATAATTTGATTTTTAATGTGATTCGATATATGTAGTTCAAGGTGAGAAAAAAACAGAACGACTGATGTCTACAACTTGAAAATAGTATGTTCTTACTGAAAATAGAAAAAACAAAAACCTTTTAAATGACAGAATGTGGTGGTTTATTTTACATATGGCTTTTTTGATTAATGTTAATAACTCTGTATACTGGGCAAAAAGTAGTATCGTAAACTTCTCTTTTGCTATATTATTTATTTTTTGTGTGTATTTGTTTAATTTTTTAAATATCTGTCGAAGTAGTAGTTTTGTATACTTTTTGTTTTTGAACGACAGACTGAAACCGATACAACGCAAAACGTGCTAGTAAATTAATTAAAACTGATGGTTTGTGAATATGATATAAATATATTAGACTAGATTTTTTGCCGATATATTACACAAGGTAATTCCTCATAATACTTCAAGTCCAGTGTCGTATATACCTGTTAGTTTAATATACATATAGGAACAAATGTTTACTAATATTTGTCTTTGATACATTAATAATACATAGTCTCTTATAATGCCGCTTTGAATGGCAAAGTATACGTTTAGTTATGCTCATGTAAATAATATGTAGTGTACACGTATACTTTGATAAGATTGCAATAAAAACCTATATCCATAACTATTAACCATTACTTGGTGACGTGTCTTTTATATCTACCAACAGTATGAATAAACATCAACATCTTGTCATGCATTACATATTTTTAAAAAGGGTTCCAGGATTTCATAAGTTGGTAAGTGATTTTATCTTCTTTCTCATTACGTGTTCCGAGTATTGACTTTCTTACCCCATCCAACCCCTTCTGCAAAAAGCGAAAACGGGGTTGGCTGGGGTTTGAAATAAAGCCTTGATTTTGGCTTAAAAATATTGCATATTGTAAAAATAAAACATTTAATAGGTAATTGTAAACAGGTTATCACGTTTTTCATTAGAAAATGTTTTTAAACTTGTTGTCGAAATATCCGTTATAAAATCCTGCTAATATAAGCTTTCCCATCGCTTAATGGAATTAAGGCGGGACCACGTAATGTGAAGACAGTAAAAACCAAATGAAATCAAAGAAAACTTTCTAATACTAGGTGGGGTAGGGAGTTGAAGTGCGGGATTACGTGGGTAGGGCCCTTCCCTTGATGAGTATGCAGAGAAACAGCAAACTCATATTAGTTTCTGGTAGGCCCAGTATAAAGAGAATTGATACACAAGTACGCTTGTTGATACACAAGTACGCTTGTTGATACACAAGTACGCTTGTTGATACACACGTACGCTTGTGTTTGATCCCAGTTTTGATGTTTACCCGTGAATCGCAGGGAAGCAATGCAGTTCAGATACGCTTGTTCCTATTCTATAGCTAATACCTTCCACTAAACTTCCTAAGATCTGAAACACATCACAGAGATAGTACCGCGTTATCCCTAAATTATACAATGTTGCATTCCTTAAAAACGAAAACGTAAGTTTTACGAGCATTTAGATAGTTGGGTAGCTACATAGACTGGTAAGTAGGCAATGTTTACATGTTTCGTGTGTTTATGCTTTAACATTCCTTATATAGACGGGCTGATCTTCACCACAAAACGCTCGTGGATGTCAAATATGTCCATAAAACAAACGGATTAATGCCCTATATCATCATTTTATTCTCAAATACACACAAATGTGGCAAGATGGACACGTTTACTGCACACTGTCTCGTCTTTTCTATCATAACAAAATGATTAGAACAAATTGATATATATGATTTGTATTGATCACCGACTGGATATAACATTACGTGCACGAGATCTTTTAATTGGCAGTTGAGTCATTAAAGGGACACGAGACAATCTGGAAGTTTTAAAACATTAGTTTTTCTCCATAACTCACATTTGTTCTACCATTAATATTAGTTATAATAAAAGTATAAAGCAAATTGTTTTGCCTAATATTGACTGTTGATTATAATGCATGATATTGACTGTTGATTATAATGCATGATATTGACTGTTGATTATAATGCATGATATTGACTGTTGATTATAATGCATGATATTGACTGTTGATTATAATGCATCAGCATTGACTGTTGATTATAATGCATGATATTGACTGTTGATTATAATGCATCAGCATTGACTGTTGATTATAATGCATGATATTGACTGTTGATTATAATGCATGAGATTGACTGTTGATTATAATGCATGATATTGACTGTTGATTATAATGCATGATACTGACTGTTGATTATAATGCATGATATTGACTGTTGATTATAATGCATGATATTGACTGTTGATTATAATACATCAGCATTGACTGTTGATTATAATGCATGATATTGACTGTTGATTATATTGCATGATATTGACTGTTGATTATAATGAATGATATTGACTGTTGATTATAATGCATCAGCATTGACTGTTGATTATAATGCATCAACATTGACTGTTGATTATAATGCATCAACATATAATGCATCAACGTTGACTGTTGGTTATAACGCATCAACATCGACTCGACTGTTGATTATAATGCATCAAAATCGACTGTTGATTATAATGCATCAATCTCGAATGTTGATTATAATGCATCAATATCGACTGTTGATTATAATGCATCAATATCGACTGTTGATTATAACGCATCAACATCGACTGTTGATTATAACGCATCAATATCGACTGTTGATTATAATGCATCAATATCGACTGTTGATTATAATGCATCAATATTGACTGTTGATTATAATGCATCAATTAACATATTTCAGCCCATACTAAAATAACGAAGAAAATTGTTAATATGACACTCTGCTTTAATAAATGGAGATGCAAATATTAATATTTGAACTTGAAGATTGCCGTGTGTCCCTTTAATAATAATTCATCGTGCTGTACATGTTTTTTTATTTGTTTTTGTGTTTTTTGGTTTGATAGTAATATTTCACAAGCATGTTTTTTCGATTAATTTCTATTTTATTTGACCGATTTCTTGTTTCTGTTTTCAGTTTACTTTATAAGTACTTGCCACAGTGTGTATCCAAATAAGTATATAATCCAGCAACAAACCATCATAAATGTGAACCCTTATAATCACAGTAATATATTTGGATAAAAAATACAGATGTAAGAATTCCGCTCTTTTTCAAAACCTGAAAACATCTACTGAATTTTCGATGATAAAGGTGCAATCGTACACAAATGGAGCGTGTGCGATCGAATAACTCTGCAGTTCTGCAGGGGAGAAGGTTGTAGGCCCATTCTATATATTTTTCTAGGCCCATTCTATATATTGTTTCTAGGCCCATTCTACATAGTTTTATCTAGATGTAAATGTGGAGTGGAACTGTTCATTACTGTTAACCCTTGTGTTGGTGCGCCGTAAAACTCCATTTCAGTAAAACTCCATTTCAACTCAACTCTGGATGACATAATATGCTCATGACCTTCAAATCAGTAAATAAGAATATTCTTCTTATTATTATTCTGTACTATGCAGTTAAACTGTGTACATGAGTTTCTTTGTGGTGGAAGGGGTGGTGGGGGGGGGGGGGGGGGGGGGAATCGTTTCAATTCCTGTGAATCAATAATGATTAATGACCAATGATCAAGAGGAATACATTCAAAGTGCGTGAATGTGGGAGAAGACCCACGCAGAAAATGAAACATGTGACATTTGATAATACTTACATATTCAAAAGATACTACTACTACTACTACTATTACTACTACATGTACTACTAATGTTGTTGTTGATACTGCAATTATTGCTACAGCTGTGGCTACTATTACTGCTGCTGCTCTGCTGCTGCTGCTGCTTACTACTACTACTGCTACTGCTGATGCTGCTGCTGCTGCTGCTGCTGCTACTGCTTACTACTACTACTGCTACGGCTACTGATGCTGCTGCTGCTGCTACTGCTGCTGCTGCTACTATTACTTCTACAACAGCATGTTTCAACTTCAATAACAAAAAGTTGTTTGACACGAATACTTTTATGATAATACAATAATATGATAATAAAAGAGAGAGTTTTATTTTTATTCTTACGGATGACCGGGGGTATACAGTACTGGTTCTACCCAGGAAAATTGGGTGATCTGCCTCTTCCACGAAAAAAACGACCGTCATATATAACCTAAAATGTACTGAAAATGACGTAAAACACCATCCAGTCTACCAACCAACCAGCTTTGATATGCTTAGCTGTCAGCCATTATCCAGTTTACGTATATACACGCTGATTCGTATTCGGTGTATATTTTATTTCAACATGCATGACTGTGCATAATTGGCCTGTTTGAAACAATACTAAGTTACCTATGAGCAATTCTCCTATTATCACAAAATAATGTTTCATGTTTAATACACACACACAACACTGAAGTAATTTTGTTTGTTTAACATGGTGAAGCAGTAACTTAGCCATTATCCTAAAAGAAAGAGAGAGAGAGAGAGAGAGAGAGAGAGAGAGAGTTATGTATACCGTGTTTTTGTCATATTTGGGCCGAAGGTCGATCCATGTTGGGACCGAATTTCGATCTCATTCCCCTTGCCAAAAACGTTTGTTTTCTCCCTTTTATTGGATACAATTCCACTCAAAAATGTGTGCAAGTGTTAGCTTTTTAGTGGACCACGCACAACATGTCCATAAAACTTGTATATATAAATGTAATACAAGCAACGTTTTACGCAAGCGTAAAATAGCTGCCGAGAGAAAATAGCATTGTATCTGGGTTGGAACTGGGAACAAAGTTTAACATAATAACCGATCAAGTCACGGGTGTTTAAACAATATTGATCACAATAATGTCGTCAGGAAGACGTAAACACGCCACGACCGTTTTTCCTTACCAGACAATTTCTTTCCAATTGTTACCATCATTCTTTCTACCAAACATTTTGAATTTAGGTGGGCGACCTCGCTCGGGTCTGGTCAAATCATTGACATGCATTACATTCACATTTGTAGCACGACGTGCTGGAAGTACACATAAGCACAGAAATGCAAGTGTTCTCTTGTAAGTAGTGCGTGTGCGTTAGCTTGTGCATTACAACACAGAATAATGAAACTTTTTAATGCTGCCATGTGTGATTATAAGATTGCGTTATCAAAGTGAAAATCGCAAAGAAACTGTTCATTGCTACCTTACCATGTGTAATTATGAAAACGAAATAAGAGGCGAATTAAATGAAAGACGTTGAAAATAAAACAAAGTATTTCCCTCACGTTTATGTTTACGACGCGATTCCCCACTTTGAAAGGTCCCGCCACCATTCCCATAAAGCCAAAAACAACAAACACTACTCTTAGTTTACACTAAATACCGGCTTACTCTATAAAGCGTACAAGATACAATCCAACATTCTCATTCCCGAAAAGTGTTACATTACCTCATTAATATACAGATACTCTTCTTTATTTACAATTAAATATCTACATTAAATCTAGGTCTAATTAAAAAAGCCCATTTATCATCGCTCATTCGCGATTACGCATCGACATACATATAAATGAAAAGACGTTACATTATAAGTCTTAATTCAGTTTTGATATAAACTAGATGCAATAGTATTTTATATATGTATTAAAAAGATGCGTTAATTGCCGATATATGTATTAAATAGATGCGTTAATTGCCCATTCGCCCATAAAGCAAGCCAATCTTAACAGTAGGCACATTCAGTTATCAGTTGTTAAGAGCTTGCACCGATTCAGGATTTGAAGTTAGGGGCAGGTGGTAGAGGTACGGCATTTAAAAAATCAATTAACAACGAACAACAACAAAAACAACAACAACAACACTCTCAGTCAATGTTTCTCCATTTTGGGGCGAACTCATTTCCTCCCTAGATCCGCTGCTGTAGATTGTGTCAGAGCTTCAATGTAACTTTATGTTGAAATTTGGTGTAGGAACTTGCACTTCGTTTATATAACAATTTAATTAGATAAGGTCGTGATCGCATGCACACAACGCAATGTTTTTGCAATTTTCGTTTTTAGTGAAGACAAAGGTCAACTTGAAGGGTTTTTCATTACGACACAGGTCAACCGGAAGGCTTTTTCATTATGACAAAGGTCAACTTGAAGGGTTTATCATTAATTTCAGGTAATTTCAGCGTCTCAGAATTGAAATCTCGATCTTTATGAGCAAAATATAACTAGTTATAACATTTAATCCTTATATCTAATAAAATAACATAACTGTAACATATCTGTACTTAAATAACATAACTGTAACATATCTGTACTTAAATAACATAACTGTAACATATCTGTACTTGCTGTAAATGCTGTTTAAGAAATGGAATGTGTTTAACTTTCTCAAAGGAATAGGAAAATTACCTTTATGGTTGCAAGGACTTTTGTAAAAGTCCTTGCTGCTTGCCATTGATTATAAATGTCCCATGGACTTTGCCGTTGATAGTCACTTATATAGCTGTACATTATGTTATGGTCATTTTTTTAAAATTATATTTTTACATCTTTGCTGTGAGGCATGGGTCACTCATTACAAGTCTTGCAAAATGTTATTTTCCAAGCATTATTCTATATATTCAGTTTTCACAGTATCCACTCCGATAGACCATCATATATGTCTATATTTTCGTTTAAATACAAAGTGGTTAGAATTGAGAATTGAAAATGAAACACACGTAAAATGTTACCTAATTTACTGCGATTTAATATAGATGTATATGTTGGTTTGTGCATTGATTTAAGCTTGTATATTGTGTCGTGTTGTGCTGTTTACGTGATATTTTTTTGCATGTTCTATCCCGTTTCGTTACAGTTATTTTTTGTATAACAGGTCCATATAGATTGTGTAACATTTGTTCCGAACTGTTTATAATTAAATATAATAATATACATTCATGGGGTCAATTGTAATACACACCTAGTCATTTTGATTTAAAAGCCTATTTGTTTTTAATAAAAATTCACAAAATAAATAAAATTTGAATCATAAAAAACTCAGTAGCCATTGATTTATGAGGTACATTCTGATAAGATCGAAGTATTTTGTTAACGACGATCAAGTGTTTGTGATTGAAAGTATTTACTTTTATTTAAAGGGGGAACATCAGCCTTGGGGTCCGACTTAAAATGAAATATAATGATAATTTATATTCTTAAGGGATAAAACATAATGAATGAACCGAAAAACGTCTCCTTTTACGGCCATTCATTCTGCACATTAACATGTGCTATCCTAGGTTACCCACCAGTGTTAATTAAAAAAATGTCAGTTTAAAGTTCTCCGGTCATGTTTTGTTTCATGAACATGTTTATGTTTATTTAAATCGAAATCAATACGCAACTATATATATTTACAATTCACACATTGCAATATCTGAGAAAAGCGAAAAAAATATCTTATTTGATGACGTAGAAAACCTTGAATAGGTAAATTAATGCACAGGTTAATGTATTTATTAATTATCTGGCAATAGTTGTGCAGCTATACAATTAAGATTTACATCATTTCCCTGTGCAGTCACGCAGTGGTAAAAGTAGTATCTACGTCATACAAATAATACTTATTTTTACATACATCTTAGTAGCGGTTTTAAATATATGTTTCCCTCCGAAATGTTCATATGATGTTTAAGACTTAAATTTGTTAATTGATAAAACTACAAAAAGGGTGGCCAATCATCTTTAAGTCGATTTCATGATGAATCCAAGCTTGAGACATGATCAATCCGGTTCTTAAACCATATTTCGATTGATATGAATCGTTTATTATCATGAATTGGGACATTTTATTTGTTTTAGATTTTTCCGGGAGAAGCTTGATGTACCCCCTTTAAAAACCTAACCACACGCATGTATCAGATGATTTATGTGGTAAATTGAAACATATATCAACTGACGGGTAGCGCGTAATGATCAGGTGTACTGGAGCAATTAAAATCCCATTTGACTAGTTGTAATTAGAAACTCATTAGAGGAAGGTGAATGAGAGGTAGGTTACAGAAAACACTAGTTAAAAATCAATAACAATGGAAATGATAAGCAAAATGAAGAAGACGAATACATTTATAATATACCTACTAAGGAAAATAAAATATCAGTGCTCATTTCGTTTTGATGGAGCTTTATATGTCGGTGTTGAATTTATGTTGAGGGTGAAATTTAAATATCAATAAAATTTAATTTATACTGAGTGAGCGATTTAGATGTGCACATGCTGTATTTCAAACGGATGTTAAAAACAAACATTTGATAGAGTTGTTTGGAGGGTTGATCAGGAGGTGGGGCAAAGTTTTGTTTCAAATAGTGAATCATCAAGACTGATTTCCATGAAATGAAACGCTGACAAGATACGTTTTGTTTGTTTGTGGACATATTAAACAGCGGTGTTCTATTTGAGGCCAAAATGGCAATATCATGCAAACATAATAAATGTCACAATGGATAAATGAGTTTAAATCACATTGCATGCATAATAAATCAAGTTCACAAAGTTTACGTATATCATCTCCAATTATGTACGCGAATTATATATATTAGGTCATAAAAATTATACGTATAGACTCCTGTAATTTAACTGGTTAAAACAAATTCCAGAAAGTTCTCCTTTTTGATAATGCAGGTCTCAAATTTATGCTTGCATACCTGCGATAACATGCAAGTGAAATTTTCAGAATGCAAGCAAACTTTTTAAGCAATTGCAAAAATGTGCAAGTAAATCAAAATAACTAGATTGCTTTCGAATAGACTGTCCTGTATAGCGGCTGTCGATTTTAAAACGATGTTTCACTATTTCCAAGCTTACATTTTCTTCATATTTGTATTTGTAACAGATCAGAAATCTTAGCATGTATGTATATGCTGCATCATTGGAAATTAAAATATGCAGGAACTCTTACTCACACACACAAAACGTAGACATGTTGCATGGAATTTTTTCGTTCCGCCAGTAATAAAAAAATACCGCTAGCCAAAAAAAATCGTCCAAAACGTCGCTGAATTTGACCCCTGTAATTAGCTGCTCACCAACCATTAGTCATCAACACCTATATAGAATGAGGTGCAGATATACACAACACTATTATTATTTGAACGCGTTTCAGAAAATGTCACGGGAACATTATTTGGGAATTTTATATAAAAAAAATATAACGTCTGATAATGCCCTGAAATATCCCGGCGGATATTTTTACCGACATGTTGACATTACACATAGCCTTTGTCCCGCATGGGTTCGCTCTCTGTCGCAGGCATGTCTGACATGAAAGCTCATATTCCTCTGAGGTTGCTGTCCCAATATAGCCAAATATGATGTGCTAACGTGACGTAAACCACCATTATTGCGAAGAATATGCAGTTATCCAAAGCTAAAAAGCTAAAATGTAACCATTTCTTAGGAAATAAAATCTTAAAAAAATAATTTGTTGGCCTGGAAATATTTTTCCAGTTTATGCAAATGGTAACCTCATATACCGTAGATTATAGCATGCCGGCTTGTCGGAGTATGAAACCGACACCCTTGGACTTCGACTGGGAGGGACTTGTCAGTTAGAGAGTTTGAGAATGATATTGTAGTAGAAGGGATGTGATAGATATGAACATTATATATAATACACCACTTAATTTTATCAGAGATATTTATTACAATGGAATATTCTCATAATGTAATAGTTCGGTTATTTGTAAATAGTTTTATCTTTATATATTTACATTAATTTTTAATTACTGCTTCATTTCTTCATCTTTCATCAGTTTTTGCGCACAATATGTATGACCTGTTTATGTGTCGACGTGCCGTGAAACACCATTCATTCATTCATTCAATATTTCGGTGCCAATGGTAGTTTAGTGACTTTTGGTAATGAATGAACTACGAATGTATATTTAATATTAAATATACTATTCCCGGTGTATAAGTTGAGACACATATGGCACGGTGTATAAGTTGAGACACATATGGCACGGTGTATAAGTTGAGACACATATGGCAGTCTTGAAATATAAATGAAGCGTTACAATTAGCACGTATTAACACACACAGTATCATTTTCTAGTTGACTTTAAAGGGACACACGGCAACCTTGATTTTTTAAAAACTCACGGCGTCTCGTTTTTTTGCATATTTGTTTTTATGTATTATTAATTGTTGATTAAAGCGTATCAATAATATATTTAAACTCATGGTTGAATAAGACGAACAATTATAAACTCAGGATTGTATTTAATTATATGCAAGCAGGTTTAAAATCAAAACGATACTGAATAAACAGGCTAATTTCAGTGTTTGATAAATACGTCAAGTCAAGATTGCCGTGAGTCCCTTTAAATATGCTAAATAAAAGTAAAATTTACATAAAGTATTGGTGAAATATAATTAACATTTATTCATAGGTTTATTTTTGTTTTGTTTTGATCTATTCAAAATAATTATTATTAATGATTAGCGAAAGTGCAAGTAATGTAGAAAAACTAACGGGACGCTCTCGGTGAGTTTTAAAGTTGAGATTCCGTGCCTACCTTTAACTCGCAATATCCACTGTTTGTTTATATCTCAGATTTAATTAAAAAACATAGTTGTGTGCTATTCATATTGTAAAGTGATATATATATATATATGCAGCTCATACGAGAAAGGTCGAAACCCCATCTAAGCACAGAACGTGTAATATGAGATTGAAATTGAGAATTAAAATAGATAAACAAACTTTAAGAAAAACATATCAATTAGACTTACATCCAAGTTGCCTTGACATGATTAGGTAGAATTAATCCGCAAACTAAGAACACATTAATCCAGTTAGTTAATCTGTGTATCTTTATATCCATTCTGATAAAAGAATCATCACACGCGTCACAACACTCGTCTAACGTAAACTTTATTTAAATTATTCTGCAAAAAGTAAATGTCAAATAATAATAATAATAATTCCATTGAAACTTCAAACGCGAGCACATAATATTACATAAACAGACGACACTTTTTCACAGACGATATTTTTCGTTGGCGGCCCATTGCAGACGTAAATAAAATCAAAACAGTTGAGTTCGGGGAGTAACAGAATAGTAAATGTGATTATTATCCTAATTCATCATTCGTCGATAGAGTCTATTGGCGAAGAAAGTTATTCATGTCACAGGTAAAAGATCCACATCGCTGATTGGCTTGCTGCTGTCACGTGGTACATTCAGCTTTCAATACATTTCTCTCGCGAATTCTTTGTATAAATAAAACATTTTGATTTAGTTGAAAAAAGGAGTAAACCTTTTCTTTTCCAATCTCTAGCCACCCTGTGGTTAAACTATTGGCTAGTATACGGTGGTGAAAATGACTTTCTCCCCTACACTGAGAAAAGTTAATAAAATTGATTTTCATCAGTTATTAAAGTATTGATACCATTTTAGTAAGGGTTATGTATAGTCCCTCCGGGGTTATGTATAGTCCCTCCGGGGTTATGTATAGTCCCTCCGCTAAACTAACTTTCTCATTCGTTGTAAGACTGTTACAGATATTTAATTTCAAGACTAAATTTCAAATTTAATTCAATTCTTTATATATTGATACTGGCGCGTTGGAGGTTTCATTTTCAAAGAAAAAATAAAAGTTTCGCACTAAATAGTTTTTAACTTTGACGGTAAATAGAGCCAGAAAAGTACAGGTTATCATCCGGTTTTCCACATCACGTATCCCGTAGCTAAATGAGTTGATTTTTGAATGAGAGATAAATACTTCATTTAAGTTAAGTCGTATATGAAAGTTGTTTAGCTGCATGCCTCACCGCGGTTCAGTCAATGATCAGTCAAAAGTAAGAACGCTAATCCATCTTCTCTTAAAAAAAAAGAAGATATATTCGTTTGTTATTCAGGATACTATGATGTTCTGTATGCACGAAATATTAACAAAATAACAGGTATGATCGAAAGTTGATTAAAGTTCAATTACGAATGTGTGTTCTGCAGCTAGTATATTTCCTGCATATTACATGTAACCTCATGACACTAGCAGCAATACTAGCCACCACCGGCATTAGAGACATGTTCTATACTATAACAAAATACATGATAACCAGCGTGTTGCATGTACATGTTGTACACGATAATCAGCGTGTTGTATGTACATGCTGTATATGATAACAACATACACGATAACGGGTGTGTTGCATGTACATGCCGTATTAAATAACAACATACACGATAACGGGTGTGTTGCATGTACATGCCGTATTAAATAACAACATACACGATAATCAGCGTATTGCATGTACATGCTGTATTAAATAACAACATACACGATAATCAGCGTGTTGCATGTACATGCTGTATTAAATAACAACATACACGATAACGGGTGTGTTGCATGTACAAGCTGTATTAAATAACAACATACACGATAACGGGTGTGTTGCATGTACAAGCTGTATTAAATAACAACATACACGATAATCAGCGTATTGCATGTACATGCTGTATTAAATAACAACATACACAATAACGGGTGTGTTGCATGTACATGCTGTATTAAATGTTATCACACTCTATAATCAACGTGTTGCATGTACGAGTTGTATTATATAACATCATATACGATAACCAACGTGTTGTATGTTCATGTAACAACCTACAGGATAACCAGCGTGTTGCATGTACGTGTTGTATACAATAACAACATACACGATAACGGGTGTGTTGCATGAAAATGCTGTATTAAATAACAACATACACGATAACGGGTGTGTTGTATGTTCATGTTGTATACAATAACAACATACACGATAACGGGTGTGTTGCATGTACATGCTGTATTAAATAACAACATACACCATAACGGATGTGTTGCATGTACATGCTGTATTAAATAACATCATACACGATAACGGGTGTGTTGCATGTACATGCCGTATTAAATAACAACATACACGATAACGGGTGTGATGCATGTACATGCTGTATTAAATAACAACATACACAATAACGGGTGTGTTGCATGTACATGCTGTATTAAATAACATCATACACGATAACGGGTGTGTTGCATGTACATGCTGTATTAAATAACAACATACACGATAATCAGCGTATTGCATGTACATGCTGTATTAAATAACAACATACACAATAACGGGTGTGTTGCATGTACATGCTGTATTAAATAACAACATACACGATAATCAGCGTATTACATGTGAATGCCGTATTAAATAACAACAAACACGATAACGGGTGTGTTGCATGTACATGCTGTATTAAATAACAACATACACGATAATCAGCGTATTGCATGTACATGCTATATTAAATAACAACATACACGATAACGGGTGTGTTGCATGTACATGCTGTATTAAATAACAACATACACGATACTCAGCGTATTGCATGTACATGCCGTATTAAATAACAACATACACGATAACGGGTGTGTTGCATGTACATGCTGTATTAAATAACAACATACACGATAATCAGCGTATTGCATGTGAATGTCGTATTAAATAACAACATACACGATAACGGGTGTGTTGCATGTACATGCTGTATTAAACAACAACATACACGATAATCAGCGTATTGCATGTGAATGCCGTATTAAATAACAACATACACGATAACGGGTGTGTTGCATGTACATGCTGTATTAAATAACAACATACACGATAATCAGCGTATTGCATGTACATGCCGTATTAAATAACAACATACACGATAACGGGTGTGTTGCATGTACATGCTGTATTAAATAACAACATACACGATAATCAGCGTATTGCATGTACATGCTGTATTAAATAACATCATACACGATAACGGGTGTGTTGCATGTACATGCCGTATTAAATAACAACATACACGATAACGGGTGTGTTGCATGTACATGCTGTATTAAATAACAACATACACGATACTCAGCGTATTGCATGTACATGCCGTATTAAATAACAACATACACAATAACGGGTGTGTTGCATGTACATGCTGTATTAAATAACAACATACACGATAACGGGTGTGTTGTATGTACATGCTGTATTAAATAACATCATACACGATAATTAGCGTATTGCATGTGCATGCCGTATTAAATATCAACATACACGATAACGTGTGTGTTGCATGTACATGCAGTATTAAATAACAACATACACGATAATCAGCGTATTGCATGTACATGCCGTATTAAATGTTATCACACTCTATAATCAATGTGTTGCATGTACGTGTTGTATTATATAACATCATATACGATAACCAACGTGTTGTATGTTCATGTTGTATACTATAACAACCTACAGGATAACCAGCGTGTTGCATGTACGTGTTGTATACAATAACAACATACACGATAACCAACGTGTTGCAGGTACATGTTGTATACTATAACAGCATACACTATAACCAGCGTGTTGCATGTACATGCTCTATACTATAACAACATACAGGATAACCAGCGTGTTGCATGTACGTGTTGTATACAATAACATCATACACGATAACCAGCGTGTTGAATGTACATGTTGTATACTATAACAACCTACAGGATAACCAGCGTGTTGCATGTACATGTTGTACACGATATCCAGCGTGTTGCCTTTACGTGTTGTGTACTATAACACCATACACGATAACCAGCATGTTGTATGTATGTGTTGTATACAATATCAACATGCAGGATAACCAGCGTGTTGTATGTACGTGTTGTATACTATAACTACATACACGATAACCAGCGTGTTGCGTGTACATGCTGTGTACTATAACAACATGCACGATAACCAGCGTGTTGCGTGTACATGCTGTGTACTATAACAACATGCACGATAACCAGCGTGTTGCGTGTACATGCTGTGTACTATAACTACATACACGATAACCAGCGTGTTGCGTGTACATGTTGTGTACTATAACAACATGCACGATAACCAGCGTGTTGCGTGTACATGTTGTATACTATAACAACATGCACGATAACCAGCGTATTGTATGTACGTGTTGTATACCATAATAACATAACATCATACACGATAACCAGCGTGTTGCATTTACGTGTTGTATACTATAACAACATACACGATAACCAACGTGTTGCAGGTACATGTTGTATACTATAACAGCATACACGATAACCAGCATGTTGCGTGTACGTGTTGTATACTATAACAACATACACGATAACCAGCGTGTTGCAGGTACGTGCTCTATACTATAACAACATACAGGATAACCAGCGTGTTGCAGGTACATGTTGTATACTATAACAGCATACACGATAACCAGCATGTTGCGTGTACGTGTTGTATACTATAACAACATACACGATAACCAGCGTATTGTATGTACGTGTTGTATTCTATAACAGCATACACGATAACCAGCGTATTGTATGTTCGTGTTGTATTCTATAACACCATACACGATAACCAGAGTGGTGCATGTATGTGTTGTTTTCTATAACACCATACACGATAACCAGAGTGATGCATGTATGTGTTGTATTCTATAACACCATACACGATAACCAGATAACACCATACACGATAACCAGAGTGGTGCATGTACATGTTGTACATGTTGTACACGATAACCAGCATGTTGCATGTACGTGTTGTATACTATAACAACATACACGATAACCAGCGTATTGTATGTTCGTGTTGTATTCTATAACAGCATACACGATAACCAGCGTATTGTATGTACGTGTTGTATTCTATAACACCATACACGATAATCCAGGGTGTTGCATGTAGGTGTTGTATACTATAGCAACATACACGATAACCAGAGTGGTGCATGTACATGTTGTACATGTTGTACACGATAACCAGCATGTTGCATGTACGTGTTGTATACTATAACAACATACACGATAACCAGGGTGTTGCATGTAGGGTTGTTGTATACTATAGCAACATACACGATAACCAGCGTGTCATGTACATGTTGTATACTATAACAACATACACGATAACCAGCGTGTTGGATGTACATATTTCACGACATTTTAGTTGTTGTCAAAGCCTCGACCATATTGTTCAATTATTGATGTATTTCAACAACGGCTAAGACCACACACTGGATATTTTCGATTGCGAAATTAGTGAAAGGTCAATATGAAGACGAGATTGATTGAGACGAATGAAGGTTGAATTAGTTTAAATATACTTAATCAAATATGGAATAGTTTAGTGTAGATACACTATTAATAAGAAAATTGTTCAAACAAACACGTAACATTGTGTGTATTGAACATTATATAAGGTAATGTACAAGCGCATATCTCGAAATAGGCGATATGTAGAGTCTAGCAGAGTCTAGTAGAGTCTATTGGTAAAACATGATATAGTCCTGTTACAGATGAAAGAACGACATCTCTGATAAGCTTTTTATACAAAACAAAATGAAAGCAAACATATTGAAAATTTGATATTCAATTTTGTTTTTTTTATAATCGCCATATTTAGCAGAATATTTCCAAATTAAAAGACATAAACACAATTGAAATTCTGTTTCAACTGTTCCACTCCGGTCGACCGCCCCTATTTTGGCCGCCAACCTTACTTTTGTGTTAATTTCGGCATCTGTACGGTATACAAATAATCCGTTTTTTTTCCTTTTCCGTAACTTAACTACCAATCTACCCACATATGTTTTAAGATTCGCTACATATTTTAGGGAGCGTCTCCGTGGACGAATGGTTAACGACGTTGCGTTGTAAACCTTCTCCTCTCACCGCTGCGGGTTCGAATCCCTCTGGGAGCTCGACTTGTAAGTGAGGAATTGTCGATTCTTACTGATGGCGAGAGGTGTACAGTACTGGTTCTACCCAGGAAAAGTGGGCGGTCTGCCGCCACCACAAAAAATCGACCGTCATATATAACCTTACATATGTTGAAAATGACGTAAAACACCAACAAACAAACAAACAAACATATTTTAGGGCATATACTTGTTGGGTATATATTTGTGTTGAGTCGCTACTCTGTTCAACACCTCTTAACTACGTCAACTCTACTTTTTGTTCTTTACCGATCGATAAACAGTAATTAGAAACAAGCACATCCATGAACTAACGCTACTAAGCTAAGTCTAAACCGCGATAATTTGTTTGATGTCCACTCGTTCCCCGGGAAACGCCATATTTGTAATAATTCAGTTAAATGAGAACAAGTGTAATACCATGATTATTACGTCAGATACACATGTTTTACACATGTAAACTTATTTGGAATGTAAATGTAATTTACACGCTATAATTTGGGCATTTTATCGAGTCAGAGACCGAATGAAGTTCCATTCATGTATTTAAGTGCTATTTTCTACAGACAAGGTCAATGTGTTTTATTGGCAAATAAGGCAAAAACGACAAATCGAACAGTGAAACGCGACACTACTGTAACTATAGACAAATGCAGATCAAGCTACACTAGTTTCACATTAGTCTCCTCGAAATGCGACCGATAAGTCCACCAGAAGGGAAATTAAAGAGAATTGCATTGGTAAATACTTCACAGAAAACATAAACAATGTATAAACAGTTGTCAGATTCAGACTTGGACAGAAGAAAGGGAAAATGTAAGTTCTTCAATACGTCGCACAACCGCTGTACTTCGTGCAGTTGTTTATAATATAATACTTACAGACTGGACGCATTCTAATTGTGGTGAAGGAAATGAAAAATATAGTTCAACATTTTCATAGCCAGAAAACGAGTGTTACTAAGTCAACCTGTTTATCCTTGGATGTTGGGGGGGAAATCTGGTAGAATCCCATTCCACAGGCATGTATGTATCACTATTGGGTGACATTAATTTGCCATATCATAATAACAGTCGGTCAGACGACTCGCCTCTCGTATTGATTGAAACGGGTATTTATTGTACCAAATTTAAATCCGTTTCGTTCTGTTTAGCTTCGCTTCTATTCTTTTCTATTTCGTTTCGTGTTCGTTCTGTTTTCTTTCGATTTTCTCAGTTTAAAGGACTCCTCCCTCATGCAAGCTTTACCAGATGTGGTTAAACTGTGAAATACTACTTTATTGTGAATGGAGTATTCATTTTAAGTCAATTTTGCAAAGTTGCACCAAACAGAAGTTTTACCCATTTTGGTTTCCATTATGAACAGCGGTTTTTGAAAACAGCGACAACCTTTTTTTGCCACAAAATCGTGTCCCCTCACCCAGACCAATCTGTAAGTTATGTGGAGCTTTTTCTGGGAAGTGGGATTTCGAACTATATATGTTGTCTGGTTCTTTTGCTTGGTCTGAGTATAGACATAGACATGGAGGTCACCGAATTAACATTCTTATACGATGGTATAGTGTAACTGGCACTAGGTTACAACTGCAAGGTCCACACCGATCCGAACCCACGACCCCGTAGTAACTAGTACAACGAATACTAGTAAGCATTTGTCACATCCATATAAATAAGACGCCCAAGAGGGCCTGTATCTTGCTCTGAAAGATGGGGGGGGGGGGGGGGTGGGGTGGGGAGGGGAGGGGTGGGGTGGTGGTCAGAACTTTTCCTTGGGGGATTTAACAAAACTACCAAAAGGTGCGACTAAAGAGAGAAATTGGGATTGCTATTCGAGTCATTTGGTCCTAGGTCTAGGTGACTTCTATTATAAATAGGAAATTGGTTTCCGAACAATAACTTTTGTTTCCATTGGGGGATTTTAGTCCATAATTAAAAGTATGTGTGTTTGCCCGAACGCGACCGGTCCAAAAAAATCGGTTCGGTCAAAATCTGAACTTTTTTTCAATAATATATATTTTTTAGGCGTACCAATCAGCGTTTTATACGGTCCCTCACTGTAGGCGATCCACATTTTATACGGTCCCTCACTATAGACGATCCGCATTGTATACCGTCCCTCACTGTAGACGATCCGCATTTTATACTGTCCCTCACTGTAGACGATCCTTATTGTCAAAGTCTACCTTATTGTCAAAGCGACGCTCATTGCTGAGTTGCACCCTTACTATTAGTGAGATTTCGCTCCGTGCGTACGTAGCCAATGCTATCGGTTATTTCACAGTTTGTATTGCTGAGACTACAGACGAATTGGCGTTCCCGTCACCTACTCTGTTCGAGGCAGCGAAACTGTCGCCGACAGTTCGCTAAGCGTCCCGTGAAGAGCAAACAACGTCTGGTTCCTCGATAAAAACAATATATTCCCGTAATGATCCAAGGTCAGGGTCTCTGTTACTATAAATAGAAAATTGATTTTCGATCAATAACTTCTGTTTCCCTTGAAGGCTTTTAACGAAATTTTACCAGAAAGTGTAGCATAGGAATCAAATAGAGCGCCCATGGAGTTCTATGCCACCGCGTGTTTCGCATAGACCTTCCATGGAGATCAATGCGAACGAACGTTGAAGTGTTGAAAATGGAGCTGTATGCGAAACAGATGTATTACTGATTTGGGGGTGGTATCGACATTCGCTTCGCATAAAGCTCCCATTTTTTAACCCGATCTTCAGTCTATTATTTGCTTATGAACAGGCCAGGGGAAACAATTTCGCTCATGCCTGTCCGTTCGCTGTCTATACACCCCGTACGTCCCGTGGTACTACATCTCATATCTCAGGAACTGTTAAAAGGCAATCGCTTGAAACTTACAGAAGATTCTTGAATGTTTATAGTGACATAGCTGTAGCATCGGTAGGCTAAGAACCCTAACTCTGTAAATACAGTTGTATAGGAAACTTTAAAACGTTCAGCGAGAATACAAGTAGCATCACAACAATGAATTTACAATGAAAGAAAAGCACTGCACATCCGATATAGCGTACCCTTCATTATCAGTGTTGGCGCTGTATGCGGTTTGGCTATGCCTACCGTTCGCATGGAGCTTCGCTGTTCAAGTTGCGAAATAGTACAAATCCTGTTTCCCGCATAGAACACCCTTCGCACAGAGCTCCACGATCTCCACGAGTAGGTACGCATAGAGCTCTCGATTTAGCTATATGCGGAGGAGGCTCTATGCGGTGCCACATTACTCTTCGGGTCATTTGGTTCCAGGCACAGGCACCCGGCACAGAGCTAGGATAGTAAAAGATGGATCTGAGTGGTTAAAATATTAATTAATTGAGTTCTGGACCCCCAAAAAATGGTTATATATATGTATATATATTATATTCTTAAAGGTATGGAACTCCTCAAATGGCCAAAACAACCAACAGTTCTATACTAATTGTTATTTCTCGTTACGTACGATAGCCTGGGCAGCATAACCTGCTCATGTCACAAGTAGAATTATACATATAACCAATAAAACATAAACTGTCATTCAATCTCTCGTACTTTTTTCGTACCAGAGAATCAAATATGCCAACTTGAGCGAATTTGAGTTCAATGACAAGAAGATGGCACGGCTCTTACTAGATATAATCTATAGGTCTAACATGGTGGCATGCGTTAAAAACGACTAAAACATAATGGGATAATTAACTCGAACGGATACCTGAAGCGCCTAAACTAAAAGTTGTCTTGGAAGCTGTGAATTTCGACAATTTCACGAGAGAGTTTTGTTTTCATCACATTCGGCCATCTTGTTGTTGTTGTTGTTGTTCTTGATAATCTATTCTGCCTTCATAGGCACACCCAGTTTTTACTGGTAGAGATCACAGCCACAACCAGATATATATGTATATACGAAACCCTCACCATAACAAATGTTTGTCAATTCCGTGGTATTTTAAGTAAAAGCTTTAAACAACTTAGTAGAGTTTCCCCAGTTTGCATGTGCCGTCATGTCCTACTTATATATTTATGTTTAGATCCAAGCTCTAATCTAATATATCTAGAGCATAACATAATCGTCTGCTATGAAAGAGTCGGATTTCTACACAGGAGTTCACTAGTAGAATGTCTACTGACTGTATTATTCACAATCACACAAAAGCACACTGCAGTCCACTAGAAGCTGAAGCAAGCTGTAATTTGCGACACACGGATATATCTGTAGCAGAGTATCTAACACATGGATGTAGTCTGTTAGTATAGGTTTTCTGACATCGTTTAACTAATTGCACTCGAGCAAGAAGTGGTGGAGACTCTCATCAGATTCGTGACAGAGTAGACACTCCGGATTGACTTCGGTTTGGTTTTATTTGGCCCTGTTTGTCTGCAGTATGTATGTTCCAGTGAGTAACTTCACTTCTATCAGTATACGATTTATGTCTCTCGAACTAAGCTATATGTACCGGTACAATTAAGGGATGGCATTTCCCTGGATTAAAATGTTTTGAGAAATAATTCAGCGAAGAGTAAAGTTCAGACTGTGAAATAATTATTTCCTTCCATCTCTGGTTAATTGCTTTATTTATAAGCCTTTTCCACGCTAATTTCTCGATTGGTGCTGATATTAGTTCTTTAGGGGTTGGCAAGTCATATAAGGTTAGAATCTTCTTCATCGATATTTATAGGTTATTAGATTTGCATTGGGATAAATGCACGAGTTCTTCAGCGTTACTTACTTACTGCAACTTAGATAATAACACAAAAAACATAGTTAGAGACAAAAGAAAATATTGGAAAAAATACCTCTATTGCAAAACTCACTCAAATTTTGAAAAATATAAAACTGCTAGGAACAAAGCTACATATGCATTAAAACTAGCGAAATATAATTATGAAAAAGTTTAGATTTATAAAGGGCAAATCCTGTCCTCTTCAATTATTAGAAGTTCTGGAAGATTGGTCTGATGCACTTGATAGTGGCCAAGAGCTTGATGTAATATTCTATGACTTCAGGAGAGCATTTGATACATTACTACATAACAAGCTGCTAACTAAATTAGAAGGTTATGACATTGTGGGGAAGGTTTTGGAATGGGTGAAAGACTTCCTAAGGGACAGATCTCAAACGGTGGTTATAAATGGAAAACACTCAACATCTGAACAAGTATACATCGGGATACCTCAGGGTAGTGTATTAGGTCCTACCCTTTTCCTTGTCTTCATTAATGATCTCCCCGCAGTAGACTCTCTCGACCGATAAACAACCAGAAGGCTTCTGGAGGCCCATCTCTTCGGTTGTTTATCGGGCGAGAGTGTCTACTGCGCAGGCTTGGGAAACAACTAGCATCAAATTGTATTTGATTATTATGCCAATGTTTGTTTAGTCTGCTCTTAAAGGCATTTACACTCGGTGCTTGGACAACACTTTCTGGTAGGGAATTCCCGTCTTCCACTACCCTGATGCTAAAGGAATTTTTTCCGCGTTCTGTTTTGGCTTGTTTTTTGAAAGGTTTTAGGGTATTCCCTCTCGTTCTGGTATATGTTGCTAAAGGGGATAAGTTTTGGATTGATGATATATCGAATCCTCTAAGGATCTTAAAGATCTGCAGCATGTCTGTGCGTAACCTCCGGTATTGAAGTGTAGGAATACCTAAGGATCTTAGCCGTTCATTATATTCTAGGTTGTTTAAAGACGATAACATTTTTGATGCCCTACGCTGAACATTTATATAGCGATTTGGTGCTTTTTTAAGCACGGGGACCAAACTGTACTGGCATATTCTAAATGGGGTCTGACTAAAGCTTTGAATAGTGTCAAAATATATTCTTGTCTAGATACGTAAAGGTTCTCATAATTATTCCTGGATTTCTATTCGCTAAGGCTAAATGATATGAGTGTTGAAGGTGAGATTACTGTCAATTATCACACCCAGATCTTTCTCCTCTGAAGCATTTATAATCAAGTCCCTACGTTTCTCCGTCTTTCATAAAATAGTTATCAGTAGCCATTGATTTGCCAATATGCATTCTTTTACATTTTTTTGAATTAAATTCTAAATCCCAAGTTTTGGACCAGTCGCAAAAATTGTCAGAAGTTCTCTGTAATTTATCTACGTCTTCTTGGGAATTTATAACTGAATATGTTTTGGTATCAACTGCAAATAGCTTGACTACTGTTTCCGCTACCTCGGGGAGATCATTTATGAAGACAAGGAAAAGGGTAGGACCTAACACACTACCCTGAGGTACCTCACTGTATACTTGTTCAGATGTTGAGTGTTTTCCATTTATAACCACCGTTTGAGATCTGTCCCTTAGGAAGTCTTTCACCCATTCCAAAACCTTCCCCACAATGCCATAAACTTCTAATTTAACAATATTGCGCGACTTTAGGAGCGTAATATGTATACGCTGAAGAACGAGTACATAGTTCATCCACAGACCTAAATTAATAACATGTCTGTGTTGTGTGATATATCCAAATACAAATCTAATAACCTTTTTATTGCATACGTTTTTTTAATATAACAACGAATAATAAGAACAAAACAGTAGGTTTTAACATTTAATTTTCATCAATTTTTTTATTTGAATCAAACATATTGTCGTTAGATCGTGGGAATTTTGACATGAACAGAAAAGTGCACCAATCACGAACGAATATACATTACACACCCAATATGACTTTACTGCACGTCAATATGAGCGAGTATTGATGTTTCCTGTTACATTGCAAGTAAACGGATCTAACCGTTTTCTCCATGTAGACCTGATCCCATCAGACTGTACAGTGTATGTTTAGATGTTTATATATTATCCTCAACTGCTAGTTGCTCTTGATTTGTTGTAGCTCTCTACTAAGTTGTTTAAAGCTTTTACATAACATACCACTGACTTGACAAACATTTGTTATGGTGAGGGTTTCGTATATACATATATATCTGGTTGTGGCTGTGAACTCTACCAGTGAAAACTGGGTGTGCCTATGAAGGCAGAATAGATTATCAAGAACAACAACAACAACAACAAGATGGCCGAATGTGATGAAAACAAAACTCTCTCGTGAAATTGTCGAAATTCACAGCTTCCACGACAACTTTCAGTTTAGGCGCTTCAGGTATCCGTTCGGGTTAATTATCCCATTATGTTTTAGTCGTTTTTAACGCATGCCACCATGTTAGACCTATAGATTATATCTAGTAAGAGCCGTGCCATCTTGTCATTGAACTCAAATTCGCTCAAGTTGGCATATTTGATTCTCTGGTACGAAAAAAGTACGAGAGATTGAATGACAGTTTATGTTTTATTGGTTATATGTATAATTCTACTTGTGACATGAGCAGGTTATGCTGCCCAGGCTATCGTACGTAACGAGAAATAACAATTAGTATAGAACTGTTGGTTGTTTTGGCCATTTTAGGAGTTCCATACCTTTAAGAATATAATATATATACATATATATAACCATTTTTTGGGGGTCCAGAACTCAATTAATTAATATTTTAACCACTCAGATGCATCTTTTACTATCCTAGCTCTGTGCCGGGTGCCTGTGGTTCCAGGTCACTGTTACTATAAATAGAAAATTGGGGTTTCCGACCAATAACTTTAGTTTTCCCTGAAAGATTTTGACGAAACTTTACCAAAAGGTGCGGCTTATTTACAGAAATTGGAAATTGCTATTCGGGTCATTTGATCCAAGGTCAAGGTCATTGTTTCTGTCAATAGAAACTTGGTGTCTGCTCAATAATTAACATTTTCTTGTAGGATTTTAATGAAGCTTTATCACAAGGTGCAACTCATGGAAAGGAATCTACTAAAAAAGAAAGTTGGCGTCTTGAAGTTAAAAACAACTGTTCTTACATTCTTTAAATGTATATGAAGATTTGCATCATCCTATACAGTAATCCATACACCGTTATGTCCAGTACCGTTCTTTTTCAGACTTAATCTGGCATTATACGGTTCAAAATTTAACACGCTAGCTAATGCAGTAACGCGTTACATTTTTGTTGCGTTAGATTAGTATAGTCATTGACATGATCATTTGTCGATTTATCTAAAGGAGCAAATTAAATGCCCTCAAAAAATAAAATATCAAATAATCACAAAATGTACTGCGTGGCAATACTTCTTCATGTTGATATTAAGCTTCTGGCCTAGATTGTTAAATATAGGCTGCAGAATAAATGTGTTAGAGTATTGACAATGCAAAATGTAGCATTTTAAGTTCTACTATTCGAAGAATAGTGAGAGCTATCCTACTCACCACGGCGTCGGCTGCGTCGGCGGCGTCGGCGTCCCCAGCTTCACCTTAACGTTTTTGTGCAGTAGATTTATAACTTCAATACTACTGAGGCTATTGCATTAAAACTTTATAGTAATGTTTCCCATCAAATTCTGCACCTTACCCAATATTCCCCATAACTCTTCCTTGCATTTTGACAAATTTATGGCCCTTTGATTGTCATGTCTTTACCCTAAAGTTTTTGTGGAATATGTTTATAACTTTAAAACTACTCAAGCTATTGCGTTAAAACTTTATACTAATATTTCCCATCAAATTCTGCACCTTATCCAACAATCCCCATAACTCTTCCGTTAATTTTGACAAAGTTATGACCCTTTGCTTGTCTTGTCTTTACCTTAAAGATTTTGTACAATAGATTTATAACTTCAAAACTAATCAAGTTATTGCATTAAAATTTTAAACTAATGTTTCACATCAAATTCTGTACCTTCTTATCCAACAATCCCCATGACTCTTCCATTCATTTTGACAAAATTATAGCCGCTGAATTGGTAAAAAAATTCATTTTTACATAGAAGGATATAGGAAATCACTTCAAAATCTTCTTCTCCAAAACAAAAAGGGCTGCAGCTTAGATATTATGTATGTAGCATTGTCTAGTAGTCCTCTACCAAGTTTTCTCCAATGGTGACCCTGGGTTTAGAATTGGACCCGCCCCGGGGATCAAAAGAGGTGAAATATGAGGGTGAGGGTGGGCCCCCTGAGTCATAAATTAGTAACCGTTGAGATCCCTACCCTATAACCATATATACACTTACTGGACATGAAGACAGATACAAACAACCAACCATCATAGACACCGGGTTGCTTCCCCACCCCTGGGGACATAGTCCCTCGGTCATAACTTGGAAACCATTGAGATCCCCACCCTATAACCATATCTACACTTAAAGGGCATGAACAGACAGATATAACCACCCAACCAGCATAGAAACCCGTCTCCTACCCCATCCCTGGGGACATAACCCCTTGGTCATAACTTGGAAACCATTGAGATCCCCACCCTATAACCATATATACACTTACTGGACATGAACAGACGGATACAACCACCCAACCAGCATAGACCCCGGACTCCTTCCCCATCCCTGGTGACATAGCCCCTGGGTCATAACTTGTAAACCGTTGAGATCCCACTCTATGACCATATATACATTTACTGGGCATAAACAGACAGATATAACCACCCAACCAGCATAGTCCCCGGGCTCCTTCCCCACCCCTGGGGACATAGCTCCTCGGTCATAACCATTGAGATCCCCACCCTATATCCATATATACACTTACTGGGCATGAACAGACGGATACAACCACTCAACCAGCATAGACCCCGATCTCCTTCCCCAAACCTGGGAACATAGCCCCTCGGTCATAACTTGTAAAACCTACCCTATAACCATATATACACTTACTGGGCATTAACATCCAACCAGCATAGACCCCGGACTCCTTCCCAACCCCTGGTGACATAGCCCCTTGGTCATAACGTGTAAACCGTTGAGATCCCTACCCTATAACCATATATACACTTACTGGGCATTAACAGACGGATACAACCATCCAAACAGCGTAGACCCTAGGCTTCTTCCCCACCTTTGTGGACCTAGCTCCTGGGTCAAAATTTACAAATAAGTTTATATTTTTATTTGGACTGTTCGAAGGATCTTATGGGGTCTATAGATCAAAGTTCATGGTCACAAATTGCATTTATGTGTTGATAGGCTCTTAGAATCAGGTAAATGTTTACGTCCGCATTTCTTAACATGTAAATAATCTCAACGTGTTTTATCCAATCATCATCAAACTTACATACTTTGTTATAAATGGGACTATGATCGTATATATTGAGTTCAAGATCATTGGATGAAATGTCAAGGTCAGAAAAGGGTCAAAGGTCAAATGCATTTACATAATACTTCTAACATATTTTCTTCAAATTTTCAACTTATAAAATTTGCATTATGTATCCTTTGAAAGGGTTATTATGAAATTACCTCCGTGTCATCAAAGAAAAATTGTAGCCCTTGATTTAATGAAAATTCCAATGGTTTCCTTCTTGACACACCCAGCTCGCCCCTTTGTTTTCACATTTTTTTTCTGATGGTATTCCGGGTGTATCATTTCTTGTTCTCTGAAAATTCGAAATAGTCGAGCTACGCTGTCCTCTGACAGCTCTTGTTTATTAAATCAAGAACCATACTTATGATGTTTATTATCCGATATTAGTAGTTTTCGAACTCTCCTGAGCTTTCATTGGTTACGTTTGGTAAAGATCGGATGCAGAATGAAAGTACTAGAGCGTTGACATGAAACAGTTAACGGATGGAGGACAGACCTTGGTCAGTAGATCTAAACACTGATGGTTGGAGGCACCATAATCATGATCTAGTGAAACTTAAACTAATCACTATTCTGTTACAAATGAATTGGGGCCCAAACAAGAGATAACAAGAAGCAGTCAGAGGGACGGCCATAGTCCCCTACCGGGTCTTGTGTTCGACACATCGTCTCATTATGGTGAACATGTGTGCCAAGATATTTCAAAATTGCTCTGTGCAAAAAGAAATGATTTAACAGTAAAGCGGATGAGAATATACAACAAAACGGATAATAGGTTGGTTTACCTTTGTATTATTTTATGAGCTGAAATTCAAATGTACAGTTATTGCATGGTGGTCCGAATAGCAGAGAGTTTGTTAATTCTGAAGTTATTGAAGAAACAGTTATCTTTGAATGTACCCATATGAAAGGTTGAATGTACCTATTTGAATGATCATGCAAGGAATGTTGAATACCTTACCATATTTAGCTGCAAAATATGTGTTCCTGGGTTATGTATCGTGACCTTGACCTTTGAGCTACGGGCATAGGTCTTGCGCGCGACATGCCGTCTCATTATGGTGAACATTTGTGCCGAGTTATTTCAAAATTCCACGATGCATGACAAAGTAACAGCCAGGACAAGCCTATTTCTGATCTTTAACCTCCAACTGTGACCTTGACCTTTGAGCTACGGACCTAGGTCTTGCGCGCGACACGTTGTCTCGTTATGGTGAACATTTGTGCCGAGTTGTTAAAAATCCCACAATGCATGACAAAGTTACAGTCCGGACAAAAAAATGACAGACGGACAGATGGACGGAAGGACGGAAGGGGGCCAAACCTAAAGTTCCCTTCCGGTCCGGACCGGTAGGGGACAAATAATAACACTGTGACAGAACTTATTAAACTGTGTAGAAAACACATACATTTCCATTGAAAGACAGAGTCGCTATTTTTTTTACTATACATTTAAAGAAACAACATATGATGCTGATGGCGGTAACATTGTTTTGTGACATATTCCCTTAAAGAATAACACATTTGGTTTAAACCTTAAGTATTATGCTCCCTGAATGGCGATGGAGCGGAAAGGCGAGAATACAGTTGCCGCTTTGTTCGTCCGTCCGTCCGTGTGTCCGTCACACTTTCTTTTTCGAAGCATGTCTTCGGAATTACTGATGTGACTGCAATGAAACTTGATAACGGACAATGAGAGAAAGTGCAGCGTTCAAGAACCGTAACTCTGTCATCGTTCAAATTAGAGTTATTGATTGCCCTTTATAATTGTATACTTAGAAATTTTGTCCGGAGCATATCTTCAAAACTCCTGATGGGACGGCACTGAAGCTTTACACAATGATAGAAGACAATGAGAGAAAGTGCAGAGTGCAAGAACCGTAACTCTGTCATCATTCAAATTAGAGTTATTGCCCTTTGTAATTTAGACTTAGAATTTTTTTCTGGAGCATATCTTCAAAACTACTGATGGGACTGCAATGAACCTTCAAACAATGATAGAGGGCAATGAGTTAAAGTGCAAAGTGTAAGAACTGTAACTATGTCTTCATTCAATTTAGAGTTATTTCCTTTGTAATTTTATACTTTTGTCCGGAGAATATCTTCAAAACTACTGACGGGACAGCAATGAAACGTGATAGAGGGCAATGACAGAAAGTACAGAGTGCAATAACTGCTGGGTGGTACAAGGTCATATGATAAGTTCAGGATACATTTCGGGGAGCATCCATCGGTTCTACCGATTTTCTTGTTCTATTAGGCATTACAAAGACTGGTGATTTTCACATCTGAAACCCACAAAATGTTCACACACAAAAAAATCGCTGATTCGTTTATTATTATAGTCAACGTTTACAAATAACACCACCATTGCCACATTTAAAGGGTACCATTTTGGAGAACATTTCGTAAATCATTTTACTACCACATATAACGATGTATTTACCATACATAAATCATTTTACTGCCACATATAACGATGTATTTACCACACATAATTTCAAACGCACTGTATAGCATGAAACATGTACCACATATAAAGAAACAATGCACTATAGGGCGTTCCGTGGAAATTATTACTGTACAAATTACCATTACAAAAACAGAAGACACTAATGTTACAAGGCTTGCCTTTGATTGGCAAAATTAAAATATAAATACAATAAAATAAATCATTGGTAATGAAGTAATACACATTCACACTTTTTTATGATTCATTAACAAATATACAAAGATGTTTTGTGTATTATATAAAGGGCAATCTCACTTTATAATGTAAGCTTTAAATATACAAAAGAGTAACATCATATAGAGCATACTATGTCAGTGCCTTTTCAGGCGAGGCTTGCAAAGGATATATCAAACCAGCCATGCGCATTTGTGAAGCAACGTAGTTTATATATAGCTTTGTGACAACGCAGTATGCCATATTGCCGCAGTATGCCATTTATATGGCTCTCAGCAGCCGCTTATATGGCTTACTGATGCGGTATGGCCTTCTGCGTCGCAAGGTGTAACGCAGTTCTACATGTGTACGTTGAGTGCAGCAGTGCTTTGTTAATGTGTATGCTAACTAAAACTGTTACCCTCATGTATATAACGCTATTAAGTGCCTTAAAGTGTACATGTTTATTGATCTGGCTGTCCAGTTGTTTATATTAATAGCACACATATAAATATCTGATTCTAGAAATTTCGAAATTATTGTTTACATGCTGAGATGTGTAGTATGTTACAGAACATTCTTTAATCTGGAATGTTCCATGTTGGTATATAAAGAGTGGCGCGGTCGGTAGCGCGGCGGATTTGTAACCGGAGGCCCCGAGTTCAATCCTCCGTGCCACTGAGTTTCGTCGGTGTTCTTTGGCAAGACACTTATCCTTAGCCTCGTCCGTCGGATGTGGACGTTAATCTGGCGGTCCCGTGTATCGGTCTATCCTCCGAGCACGTTAAAGAACCATAGGAATCTATTCGATAATAAGAGTAGGGCGCGGTTCCCGAATTCCCATGTATCCTTCCCCTCTCTCTGGGGCGAACCTAGTAACATATAATGTGTTGATGAGCCGTTAAACAACATTCATACATACATACATACATATAAAGATGATCTCAGTAAAACCATACCTGTCAAGCCTCGCGCATTGGGCGTGAGACACACGCATTTTTGTGTCAAATCACGCTCACACGCATAAATTATACGTTCTTACGCATACTTACAATTTGCCCAAAAGGATATTTTTGTCTTCGATATTTTTTAAAATTAAAATTTAGTATATTTTATACCAAAACTCAATAAAATTCACTAAAGCTTAACCAGAATATCCGTATCGCTTCCGTATATTATGTGATAAATCAATTAAAATTAAAATATTGATCTATGATTATATGAACAATATTACGAGTATTCCTCTATACTAAAATTCATAACATTCAACCAAAAAATAGTAACCAAAGACTCGTGCTTCAGCCCACTGACCTCCTAACCGAGGGTCAACCGTCCTTTGGCCCCATATCACTCTTAACTTCCATTGCGCCTTGACAGCTATGTAAAACTTGGGGGTTTCAGTATCAGTATTCAAAGTGGAGTATCTGATTCAATATTTTAATTGAGAATTTACAAAATATTGGTTGCAATGAATTAAAATATAGTGTGAAAGGATACAACATTATTGTTCTCGTCTATAATACACATGATAATGGGTTATTTGGACATTTGGACTAGTGAGAATGAATACACCAGGACATTCAGATTAAAGGGACACTTTCCAATATTATTTGGACTTTATTCGCATATTGGATTTTAAAGAAATACTGGATCCATTTTATGTATTTTCTGTAGTGAATATTTTTCTTTGTCGTATTTGAATAACTTTGTTGATTATATTTAAAAAAAAAATTGTTGGTTTTACTTCCTTTCTTGTTACATTTTACCCGTAACAGAAATTGGGTGCTCGTCCGGGATAGAAACATGTTCGGACTTCTTTATCATTAATACATTGTTTTCGGCAATATTAATAATAAAATAATAAAAGAATAACAAATAATAAAAGTACAACAGTACTCGTAAATTTTTAATATTATAAAAAGTTAAACCGGCAGCAATCAAAATGGTGTTTGAAAAATGTGTTGCTTCGCCTACCCAGGAGGAGTTTTGATAAACTGAAAAAGGACGACCTAGAATTATGAATTAACACAAGTTAAAACTTCTATGAAAATATCTGACATTAAGACTGTTTTGGTTAATTATAAGGTAGAAGAAGAATGTTTTGATGAAAGTGCATTATCTCTTTTAGTAGTCACGGAATTTGATGTAAAATTAAAAGAAATTGAATTAGAAAAAATGAAGGTTGAAAAAGCATTGAAAGAAAAAGAAATGGCAATAAAAGAAAACGAGGCAAAAGAGCGGAAAGAAATTGAAGAAGAGAATTTGAATAAGATAAGCGGAAAATGGATTTGACAAGCAAAGCAGGTTCACCGTCACCCTCCCGTTTTTCTAGTTTTGATTTTACTAAACATATTAGACTAGTACCGCCTTTTCCAGCAAAGAAAGTTGACACATATTTTCTTCATTTTGAGAAAATTGCCGAGAATTTGAAATGGCCAATAGAACATTGGACATTACTTTTACAGAGTGTTTTAGTTGGTAGAGTCCGCGAGGTTTACACTCAGTTAACTGTAAAACAAAGTTCCTCATACCAAACTGTTAAAGATATTATCTTAAAAAGAAAACAGTCATTTATTGCATGTCGTGATTTTCTCCACATAATTACACCGTCCAACCGACCGACCGCGACCGAAGGACCGACCGACCGACCAAACTGTTCAAGTTTGTAATAATTGGACGTGGTAATGCTGACAAATGATAACTTTAAACAAAAAAGTTAAAGAACTTTAAGTATAATATTACAAAGGGCAATAACTTTAAATTGTATCAAGACAGAGTTACAGTTCTCATACTCTGCACTTTCTTACATTACCCTTTATTATTTTGTGAAGTTTATTGTAGTCCCCTTAAGTAGTTTTGAAGTTATGCTCCCGACAAAACGTCTAAGTATACAACTTACAAAGGACAGTAACTCTAATTCAAATGAAGATATAGTTACGGTTCTTGCACTCTGCACTACCACTCATTGCTCTCTATCGGTGTGTGAAGTTTCATTGCAGTCACCTAAGTGGTTTTGAAGTTATGCTCCGAACAAACATTATTATTAGTATAAAATTACAAAGGGCAATAATTTTAAATTGAATAAAGACAGAGTTACGGTTCGTACACTCTGTACTTTCTCTCATTGTCCTCTATCATTGTTTGACGTTTCATTGCAATCCCATGATAAGTTTTGAAGTTAAGCTCCGGACAAATATTCTAAGTATAAAATTACAAAGGGCAATGCCTCTAATTAAAAAGAAGACAGAGTTACGGTTTTTGCACTCTGCACTTCCTCTCATTATCTTGTATCATTGTGTGAAGTTTCATTTTAGTCTCATTAGTAGTTTTTGAGTTAAGTTCCAGACAAGAATTCTAAGTATAAAATTACAAAGGGCAATACCTCTTAATTTGAATGAAGACAGAGTTACGGTTCTTACACTATGTACACTATGTACTTTCTCTCATTACCTTGTATCATTGTGTGAAGTTTCATTGTAGTCCCATCAGTAGTTTTGAAGTTATGCTGCGGACAAAAGTGGGACGAACGGAAGGATGAACAAAGTGGCGACTATAAGCTCCCACGAAAATTTCGGTGAGAATGAAAACGTGTTGTTCAAGCTGAATGTCTGATGCTTGATCTGCTCTTGTTGGAAACGTGCAATTATATATTTCAACACAATAACTGTCTGACTGAAAGTTGATTTCGTTAGCAATTTTCCTAAAATAATAGCAATTTTCCTAAAATAATTCTCTCAAACAATCGGAACTTTTTGTTGATTTCCGTAATCGGCAGTTCCTATTGTTCCAATTGAATCACAGTATAATTTCGGCATATCACAAAATAATGACAATCAAGGTTTTACGCAAGCGTAAAAAAGCTGCCGATAAGTAAATAAACATGACTGTTGGTCTGTGAACTGATAGGAATGCACACAATTGTTTTTGCTGTACTTTGAAATAATTATTGAAATTATGAAAGTTACCAAGCTGAAATAAGTGTTGTTATTTTAAATTAGCAAAAGCAATAACTAACAATGAATGCGTCAATATTGTTTATTTTGAAACCTGGCCAAGGTTTTATTGACATAATCTTTCAAATGAAAATCGATACAAATTAGAAATCATCTTTTAAAGTGACTGGACAAGTTGAAACTGCTTTTTTTTATTAAGTAAAAAGGGGTCGTTATTTTGTTAAAATATAAAAGCAAAGATTTATGTAACGTGGCTCCTTGTTGTGGTCTTATAATGACTAATGCATGCGTGAAGTTTCAATCCATTATGTAGATTGCGAGTTCCTAGCTTATATACAGACTTTAAGTAAGGTTAAATACTTTAAACAAGTTTTTCTAAGTATTAAAGGGCCATTATTTTGTTAAAATAAAAGCAAAAGTTATTGAACCTGATGATGAAGAATGAATGTGTGAAGTTTCAATCCATTACCTAAAGTAGTTTGTGAGATTCAAATTTACATAATGACTTTAACCAAGCTTAGATGTATACAAAATTAAACCAAGCTAACATACAATGGACAAACCTTAATACAATGGACAAACCTTAACCAAGTTTTCGAAGTATAAAAGGGGCAGACAACCCTGACAACGATCAGGAATACGGGAATACCGCATTATGAATAAAACCGATTCAACACTAAATTTCTCGTTATGATTATATTCGTGGATTTATGGGTATTATTCCATGAACATACAGATTTGCACTTATTCCATTCCAATACTTGCGGTTTCATTCAGTTTCAGTTACACTTTCATTATGCTCCGTAAAACATCTCGTACGTAAATATCCCGGAAATATAACCGCATGATACACTTCAGTAGACTGATCTAGGAACAAGTAAAACGGTAGGTAACCTTTTAACGTTACAAAATATGTGTTTACACCAGTCAAGTTTTTAGCTCACCTGAGCACGAAGTGTTCAAGAGTGAGCTATTGTGACCACTTTTCGTCCGGCGTCCGTCGTCTGTCGCCAACTTTTAGCTTGTTTACACGATAGAGGCCACATTACTTGAGCAATCTTAACCAAACTTGCATATATTGCATATGACCATAAGATCTCGGACGAGTTCGATAATGGGCAAGATCGAACCAATAACACCAGAGTTATGGCCCCTGAATTAGCAAAAAATGCAGTTTTTTCATCTTGTTTACACGATAGAGGCCATATTTCTTGAGCAATCTTAACCAAACTTGCAAAAATTATACATGACTATACGATCTCGGACGAGTTCGATAATGTGCAAGATAGGACAAGTTAAACCAGAGTTATGGCCCTTGCATTATCAAAAAATGCAGTTTTTCATCTTGTTTACACGATAAAGGCCACATTTTTTTAACAATCTTAACTACACTTGCAAAGATTGTATCTCGGACGAGTTCGATAATGGGCAAGATCGGACCAGTAACACCAGAGTTATGGCTCCTAAACTGACAAAAATTGAATTAACAAAAATGAGTTTTACATGTTAACACTATACAGGCCACATTTCTTGAACAATCTTAATCAAACTTACACATTTTTTTTTTTTAATTTTTTTAATTTTTTTTTTTATTTATTTTATTGTTACTTGTTTTTTTTAAACTTTTTTTTTAAAACTTTTTTTTATACGCTACTCCTCCTAATTTCGACGAAATTTGGCAGGAAGCATCGGTAAGATGTCTGGTTGTGCAAATCACTGTATATCAATGAAATCTTGGACAAGTTTGAAAAACAGCTAGATCTTGTTAGTAACGACAAACGAGTTATGGCCCTTGATTTATAGAAAAATGCTATATTGTATTTTCCTTTGTTAAATCTGTAGCTACTTCATTTTTTATCTAATCTTTACCAAATTTGTTTAGAAAAAGAATGTTAATATCAATAAAAGCTTAAACAAGTTGCCTGATTCATATGCATCCATATACTCCCCCACCCTCACCCCACCCCACCCCCACCCCAACCCATTTTTATGAAATCTCATTCATAGAAGAAAGTGGGACACATTACAAAATACCCATGCCAGACTAGACACACCAGACTTACTGCCCATGATTACCAGGTGAGCGATCTAGGGCCATCCTGGACCTCTTGTTTAGACTAGTTCATTTGGAATTGAAGTTGTAATGCATGCTTATCATCAGCTACATGATTTGCAGTCTGTTAATCATAGACAACTACAATACCCATATAAGGATCAGCTGCCTTCGGCAGATGAATGACGATCTACGCTTCGTCGATTTCCGTAACCGCTATATTCCGGTATCTGGTAACCGGTATCAAAAACCCCTCTATGGAATTAAAACCTGTTTATATATGCACAAATGTAATAATAATATCATTATATCTGTGCTTCATGATGAAGACTACAACAACACATTACTTTTTTACCTCTGATTATTTCATAAACTATTACTTTTTTGCTTTCTTTTCTTTTTCTGAAATTTTGCTGAAATAAAGTTTCAACTTTTGAAGCAATTAATATTAATGAATAGCTATTTCCTAACCATTTTTAGCAAAGTAAGATCAGATACATTATGTTGACATGTTCTTTATACCAGTCATTATTTTCTCAATGCTGAGCTATTGGGATCAATTTCTTTCGTTCGTCGTCCGTCCGTCTTAAACTTTTGCTTAAACAACTTCATCTTCACATCAGTGGTTTTCAAATGTGTTAACATTAGGTCAACGCAACATCCAAGATGGCCACCGTTGCTATAACAGGTCGAAACATTAAAAAATCTTCTTCTCAAGAACCACTGAACAGATTTTGACAGTTTTATTTTATTAAGCCCTGGAATATCAAGTCTATTTAAATGAAGTCTCCGTGGTCAAAAATGGCTGAGCACCGAGGGGTCCAAAATGTGTATATAATCATTTTGCATGTTTTGCAGTGACTTATATAGGAAAAAACATGAAACCCATTCTTCTCGGAAACCACAAGGCACAGAGCTCTCATATAGTACGTGTAGCATCTACTTATGGTTCTCTACCAAGTTTGTTCAAATGTTGACCTGGCCCCGCTCCGGTTGTCACGATTTTACATAGAGTTATATAGAAAAATCTTTAACAACTTTTCTCTGAAACTACTAGAGCTAGATGTTTACTATTTTACCTGTAGCATCAGCCTATGGTCCTCGACCAAGTTTGTTCAAATGGTGACCCCGGGGTTTAATTTGGCCCCGCCACAGGGGTCATATGTTTTACATAGACTTTTTAGGTAAAATCTTAAAAATTATTTTTCTCTGAAACAACAAGGTGTCATATATTGCATGTGGCATGAAATTATGGTTCTCTACCAAGTTGTTTAAATGTGGTCAAATCTAGCCCACCCCGGAGATCATAGATTTACATAGAGTTATAAAGGAAAATGTTTAACAAAATCTTCTTTGAAACTACATGAGTTAGAGGCCTAATACTTTGCCTGTGCCATTAGCTTATAGTTCTCTATTAAGTTTGTTTAAATCGAGACCATGTGGTCACATTTGGCCCCATCCCAGGATTCACATGTTTTACATAGACTTACACAGGGAAAAATCTTAAAATAGGTTCTTCTCTGAAACAACAGTTATACCTACTGAGCATGAACAGACTTATACAACCATCCAACTAGCATCGGCCTCGGAGTCCATACCCAACCATGGGGACATATCGGAAACTGTTGCGGGTAAAATGTAAAAAGAAAGGAAGCGAAACCAGCAACGACTATTTTTTGTGTCTCCTTTTCGAAGGAAAATGCAATATATAGGGATCCCTTTGTCGTCCGTCCGTCAGTCCGTCACGAAAACTTAACGTTGACTATAACTTTCTCATTTCTTGATATTTTTTCATCAAATTTATCATGACAACATCGACATAACTATACTAAAATGTAAAGATCAAGGTCAAACTGAAGGTCATTATATGGGTTAAATACTCGTTTTTTTCTTCACGAAAACTTAATGTTGGCTATAACTTTCTCATTTCTTGATATATCTTCATCAAATTTTCAATGATACTTGTCATGACAACATCGACCTGGTCATACTAAAATATAAAGGTCAAGGTCACACTGAAGGTCATTATTTGGGTTAAATACTCATTTTTTTCTTCACTAAAACTTACTCAGACCAGGTCATTTATCTGGGTTCATGAAATCTTGTTATACTGACAAATCGCTGACAGGCGATACATGTGTTCTGCGGAACACCCATCTAGTTAAAAGATACTCAACTAATTTATTAAAATAGTACAATGAAATTTACTCACTTACATAATACGCATACATTATATCCAGTAGTTCTTTAAAATCCGATTCAAGAATAAAATCCAAATAATATTGACAAATGTCCCTTTAACCTTAATTGTCAAGTGTCCCTTTAATCCAATGTTGTTTGAAGTATTTCCTGTTTTTTTTAATCACAATAGTCCAAAGAAGAAAAAATGTGATACTAAGTATTACATAGCGGCGATAAAATAATTTCTATGATAGACTATGTAATGGAATTGGGAATTGTGAAAACAAGAAATGTTAATGAAACAAATGTGCATGGTATTAAGAAATATGAGAAAATGGAAATGTTATGTACCCTTCCGGAAAATATGATTGTCCTTTAGTCTATATACACAAAATGTAAACACCATTGATGAACAACGTGATCCCTGTATGCCTGCCATGCTACCACACAAAACAAAACGCAACCTATTTGTGTTTAACGACATTTATGCAACTAGAAATCTTGACAGTGTCTCCAAATAAAAAACACCTGCAAGTGAAGAGTTGAATATTAATAGCCTCACTCCTTTAAAGCCAAATTAAAGGCCCTGTTGTGCCAAATGATGCATTTGTTTAAAAACTGTATTTTGAAATTTTGCAGTTTGGCTATTTACAATTTTTTTTAAAAAAAACAAAATTGCACCTGTTGCTTAGATATAATTGCGCTCTGCACATCATTGCATATTTATGAAGATTAATTCTGGTAATTAGAAAGAAAATATATAGCTTTGTGGGCAACCATTACATAATTTGTCAAAAGTACAAAAAGGGATATGCCTCAGCAGAAATGCATCAACCAGACACGTTTTGTGATATACCAGAAGTAAAAAAACCCAAAAAAAACTCTTTTTTTCCATATGCCATATGAGCCTATTTTTTGGCAGATCATGATGAGCATGAACAAACAATTTATAAAATGAACATGAATTTGTTGTTGGGGTCGGTGGGGTGGGGTTGTACCCCTCTGTCTACCCCTCCAACAGGATTCTTTGCCCCGGAACCAAACGGGGCCCCCGGAACCACACGGGACGCATTCTTTTGAACACCATAATAAGCAATGTAATAATGTAATAATATTTCAGTTTACGTACATATGTCAAAGCATATATTACAAAATGACATATTGTCTTTAAATTACCAATACTCAAAACAAAAGCACGACTATTCGAAGAATAAGAGAGCTAATGTAATCACCCCGGCGTCGGCATCGGCGTCCCACATCAAGGTTTGCGTGTAAGCTGTGTTTACAAGTCTATGTCTCTTACATTGTTTATCCTAGCACAACCAAATTCGGCCATTGGCTTCCTTATAGCATTATCTTAAGGGCTACGTAAATAATTTTGATTCTTGTAACCTATGGGCTCCCATGGAACCCAAATTATGATAGCGCTTAAAAGGTGTCCCATTTCACATCAAATTGTGCGTGTAAGCTCTGTTAACAAGTCTATATCTCTTACATTTCTTATCTTAGCACAACCAAAATTGGCCACGAGTTTCCTTATAGCATTATCTTAAGGGCTGTTTAAGTAATGTTGGTTCCTGTAACCCATAGACACATGGAACCCAACTTCTGATAGCCCTTAAAATGTGTCTCATTTCACATCAAATTGTGTGTGTAAGCTGTGTTTACACGTCTATATCTCTTACATTTCTTGTCCTAGCCCAACTAAATTTGAGAATTGGTATAGCTATCTTATGCTCCCCCCATCCCCTCCCCACGAAAGCCAATTTGGTTTCTTTTTTGTTTTCCTTTACTCCCATACCACTCCACCCCACCCCACCCCACACCTGAAAACCGATATTTTTATTTGTTTTACATATTTCTGTGTTGTTTTGGTTTATCAATTTTACACCTATAGCTATGTTTTGTCCCCGCACCTTTAACCCCCCCCCCCCCCCCCCCCCCCCCCACACACCCCACCCTATCCCACAACCATTACCTCACCTCATCATCAACAGCACACAAATGTTTTTTTCCGTTTTATTTTCATATCTCTATGTTGTTTTGTTTTATAAATGTATCAATTTGTTTCGCCCCAACCCCCATTCTTCAACCCCCACCCCCACTCTCCAACCCCCACCCCATCAACACCACCACCCGAATGTATATATATATTTTACATATCTCTATGTTTCTTTTTTTGTTTTATAAATTTATCAATTTATTTCGCCCCCACCCCATCCCACCACCCCACGCTCCCCGCTCCCAACCATTCACCCACCCCATCATCTCCACCACCCGAATGTTTTTGTTTTATTTACCAAATCTACACCAATGTCTGTTGTTTTGTTTTATCAAATCTACACCAATATATCAATGATCCGCCTCCGCCCCACCCCACACCCATTCCCCCACCCCATCATCACCTCCAACTGAATGTGTTTTATTTTGTTTTATTTTACGTATCTCTGTGTTGTTTTATCAATTTATTCATATGTTTCGCCCCCACCCCCAACCATCCCACCCGAATGGTCTATTTTTTTTAAATATGTGTTGTTTTGTTTGATCAATTTATCATTATGTTTCCCCCCTCCCCCTCCCCCTCCCCCTCCCCCTCCCCCCCCCCAGATACACATAACAGATGAAATATCGATAAATAACAACTGAAATGAGGCCACAATAAAAAAAATGCTAGATTCTCATTCCCTCCCTCCCCGAGTTGCCTTTCGACCACAAATTTCTTTAAAATGACAGCAATTCTGGATTAAAAATGCAAATTTTACTCTAATCTGTATGAGATTCTAACAATCATTTTATGTCGGCCCGAGTTTCTATAGCCGTCCCGCGCCCCAACCCCATGCCCACATTGTTTTAGCCTTGTTTTCGGATGGTATCTACTGGCTATATATATTTATTATTCTCTGAAAAATCGAATAGTCGAGCTGCGGTGTTCGCCGACAGCTCTTGTTTATGAACGTGAGGGAATTGTGATCAATGAAGGCACCTATCGGGGATATAGATGAAAATAAATATACTCAAAATGTTGTAGTACCAAAATGAGAAAAAGACACACTTCAATAGTTGAATAATTGTTATGATGTTTGTTGAGCTTTTTAGAGAAGTAACACGCTGTGTGATAACACCATTGCTATATTCCTGCAAAATTACTACACCAGCACCAATAACGTAAATTGAAAATCAAAAGTTGGTGCTGCAAGCACTGGTGCACTCATAAGTATGGCTTTTAATTTGTCGAATGATTGTTGGCACATTAGTCCAAATACATTTATTTCTTTTACTAAAATAAATGCATCAAAGGTTCAACAATGACTGAAAAATTACGACAACATTGTCTATAACAACCAGCCATACCAAGAAATGCATCAATTGATTTTTACAAGTCGGTACAGGAAATTCGGAAATGGCCTTGACCTTAACTTCGCTAGGTTTGACCTGATCCTGTCCCACTTCATATACTAAAAATGTGACGATAGCACGACAAAATTCGCTTTTGTTGAGATTGACTGTTGAAGAATCTTCTTAGAGTCCGCAAATGGTCTTCCCTTGTGTTGTTGTATACAATGGCATCATCAATGTACGCGTCACATCTATCTAAATCAGAGATTAACATACTGACGAGACGCTGAAACGTTGCTGGTGAATTTTTCATTCAAATGGCGTAACTTTTTATTATATACCTATCAATAATTATATATATAGTACCTTCGTTTTCTTAAACCTCTAGAGGTTTTCTGAATCCGTATCAGTATGTTACTAAAAATAGATTCCATATCACTATCCTACTTAAAATAGAACAGGCAACATTTAGAAATGCAACAGAAATGTAAATATGTCTAATGTTTAATCATATGTAGGAGGTATATAATACAAGGATCATTACTATAGTAACGTGTTCTAGAAGTGTGTATCACCTCTCAATGGTAAATGCCAGATCAAGGATCACACTCGAGACTCCGCTTACGTTGCTCTTTCTTTCTGTGATAGGTACTTGCCAAAAATGATTTCGGAAGATAAAATTTTGTAACAAATTTTGCATTTCCACTTTATCTAAACAGTCATCAATTCGTGGAATTGGAAATGAATCAGTCTTTGTGACACTATTAACTTTTCTAAAGTCAGTGCCCATTATCACAATTATTATTTTATTATAGACAAACAGAAAGCCTGATATGTGCACGTCCGGTATGTATTATCTGGCTTTGGTACAATACTACACGGTGAACGCCAGTCACGTTTACTTGGTTCAATGAAATCATTGTCCAATAAGTATTGAATTTCGTCTTTGAATTTGTTGTTATACATATGGATACTGTTTTATTGGAGACGAATTTCCAACATCGACATCATGATAAGTTTTATCAGTTCTTGTAGGAACATCCGAAAATATTATAGTGCTTTTGACAGTTTAAAATCAAACACATACTGTAGAAGATTCACCAAACACATACTTCACCAAACACATACTGTAGAAGATTCACCAAACACATACTTCACCAAACACATACTGTAGAAGATTCACCAAACACATACTTCACCAAACACATACTGTAGAAGATTCACCAAACACATACTTCACCAAACACATACTGTAGAAGATTCACCAAACACATACTGTAGAAGATTCACCAAACACATACTGTAGAAGATTCACCAAACACATACTTCACCAAACACATACTGTAGAAGATTCACCAAACACATACTGTAGAAGATTCAAAGAAGTGTCTTCTTCGGAGAGAATTTTCTCTAAGTAACTAAACGAACAGTGTGACCAGTGGTCCACGAACTGTATGACCAATGGTCCACGAACAACGAACAGTATGACCAGTGGTTCACGAACAACGAACAGTATGACCAATGGTCCACGAACAGTGTGACCAAAATCTTATTCAAAACGGCTAAAACCAAGAGATTCTTGAACAGACTCTCTAACGGCGAAAAGTAAAATGTGTATGCTTTCATCCCAGTCTTTCTTAGTGTCAAAGCAATAGGACTTAATCATATTTTTCAATGTCTGGTGAAAGCTTGCTAAAGCGCATTGGCTCTCAGGATGATAGGCGGAAGTCTTAAACTGCTGAATGCCTAACTCATACATGACCTGTTGAAATATACCAGCCATGACATCTGACCTTTGATCAGACCGAACATATTCTGGAAGACCAACTAATGTGAAAAACTTGACCAGAGCCTACACAATAGACTTTGTCTTAATATATTAAGTGGAATAGCTTCAGGATATCGTGTTGCACACACATACTTGTCAACAGATATTGGTTACGAGACTTGGTCTTAGGCAAGGGGCCAACTCAGTCCACAATTATTATATTGAACGTTTGTCAGCTGCTGGAATAGATTGAAGATGGGCTTTGAGAATCTTCTGTTTGAGTTTTCCTATCATTTGACATATACGACAAGACCTACAGTATTGTGAACCTTTTTTTATGTTTAGCCAATAAAAATGACACAACATCTTTCTTTACGATATGAACTAGGAACCACTGTTTGGCAGTTTTGTCATCTTTGCAAAAATAATCATGGTCGTTTTGAACCTCTTGTTTTTTAACATTACTTTATACAAAGATACCATACGAAAGCTTAGCAGCGTCTTGTGTGTCAGTAAAGCAAATATTTTATTTTCAAAACAAGAGTCATAATTATGTAGATTAATTAAAAAACAAACATGGCCTGATGAACAAAGAGGTAAAAACGTAACCTGTGAACAATATTTGAATCATTGTGGTTTTTAAAGACAAACATTCTATTTTGATTCTACGATAGTTTCGACATCCGTTCTTACAGTATTAAAGTATATTTAAAGTATAATGTTTACTTCTTTAAAGCTACCGAGTATCTATATCAATCGATTTCTTCTTTGGAGGCGTGTCTTTATTTGTTCACCAGCTCATGTCGAAATCGGATATTTAAGCGAGGAAATATAGCGCAGGAAAACATTTACTGTATATACATCGACCATTGCACATCGTACCTATACACAGTTTACAGAAAAAAGTTAGCCTCCTTCGGGGCCCGAACACACGACCGTCTGATTTCAAGTCCGGTGCTTTATCCACTGAACTATAACACCACTTGAGAAAATAGTAGACACACTACCATTTATTATGAGGCAAAATAATTTAACATATTTGAACGCAACTCAAGATGGATCAGTAAATATGTAGTCCATCTTGTCGCACGTGTAAATTAACATTGCCTGGTGTAATACTGTATGTTATCAATATGAAACTAATACTTCGCCTCAAAACAACCAGATCTCGACTTGTTATTTAGCGCTTGGTGAGTTTGTGTGCGCGCGCTTGTTATTACGTAATGTCTATTTAGTGTTAAAACTGCTACAACATACCAATAAATAGCCGTGGCCTAGAGGTTCAGCGTACATCCGTCAAAACTGACAAGTGCAAGGCTGTGGTTCAAATCCCGTTACGGGCAAATATATTGTTTATCACATATATTCTGAGGCCGTGTATTTATCGATATTACCTGTACCTAAATAAAAAAATTACGCATCCATTTCTGCTTATATCCCGACTTTTGGGGTGTTCGTCGATTTGAAACTACTTCACGCGTGACTCATTCATATTCATGAGTTATTACCATTTAAACTAGGTACTGTGTAGCTTTAAACATATTTCTTTCATGACAGTATCTCATATACATGAGTTTTTATGAATTCATCATTTAATTGTATAAATCTTAGTCACTCGTTTTATTAGTCCTTGTATCCAATGTTTGGTTTGACATTTGCTTTAAAACGTAATCATTAATTGCATATAGGAAGTGGGATAGATCGTATATTTTCTTTCTATAAATATAGAAATTAAACGGTGCATATTCACACATTTTAATTTAAGTGCATGTCAAGCTAGTAAGTTGTCTTAGAAGTTCATCTGTATCATTTTTTATACCCCACCACCGAATATTTTAAAATCCTTTGTATTATTTAATAGTCACTATTATATTATATAAGTTAATTGTATGCGACTAAAAATAAAGTAAGTAAAATAGATCGCGCTAGTCATTTTTTCCGCAACCTTGCAAACGCTTGAATTGCGTCAAAATATTTAGCCACGTCAAATCTTGACGTTTTTGACGTTACAAATATTTACCCAACAGCGTACGCTTTTTACGGGTGCGTAAAGTAAAATCGTGGTAAATTACATGCGATTGATATGATTTTTTACTAACAATAGTATAGAGCTAGCCATGTCCGTCCGTCCTTCCGTCAGTCCTTCCGTCCCAAAATGTTTGTGTGTCTATCTCCTCCCACATTTTTCAACCGATTGCTTCGAAACTTTACAGGATACTTACCTATAAGGTCAAGATGTGCATATCGTTTCGGCGTCAAAATCGACCCAGTGTAACCTGAGTTATGGCCCCTTTTCCGTCAAACGTTACGTTTTACACCGATTGTTTTCAGTGGGGGCATTTGTATCCCATGGACACATTTTTAGTTTTTAAATCTTTTAACATCACTAGTAAAACTGATCTGAAGATACAATGTCACTCTAGGCTGCTTTTAAATATATAAAACGTTTTATTTATGTGTAACATCAAATCAATTCTACAGCGGTAATTTTGTTAATTTAAAATAATGGATGTATAGTGTAAATTTTGTTTATGCAATTACATAATTATAACACTGTGTTTGGTCTAATAGTAATCGTACTGCATTAGTGTTTTCCCACAGAAATGTGCATATGCTAAAGTAGGAATGCAAACTGTGTTTTGTAATTTAATATAGAAATTAGCGACTAATTATCTTTTTTTCTTCTTTTTTTTTGAGGTACTTGTTTCTGTCAAAACCAATTTCCGTTTTAGATACAAATTAACTGGTACCTAAATAAGTTATCTATCCACAAAACATGCATTTTAAGTGGCAAAGAAAGTACTTTATGAAAATAATATGGAAAATAAAAACTTTAATATATGAACTGAAAGGGCCAAACAGGGCAATATGTTATATTTGTTTAAACTCTGAAAACGAATTTGAACATATTGTGTCCATTTATTATTATTATTATTATTGTTTTTTATAACATGTGTCAATTGTTTTATATTGAAATGAACCACAGATTATCCTGTTTTGAAGTAATAAATGTGTTGTTCCAAGTAGCCAGTTTTACACACACTAATTATATACCCCGTTTATGAAATATGATAACAATGACTGAAATCACGTAACATATATAATACGAATTTACATATTACTTATTTTCATAGTATTGCTTATATTATTATTTTCTTCACAGGGATGCCATTTTGTATTTTCGATAATATATTTATTTCTTACATACATTTAAAATATATGTTTGTAGTAAAGCTAAAAAGAAAAAGAAAGTAAAGATGTTTTGATTTACTGTTCTTCACTCTAATAGTGAACTGCCCTAAGTGGTTTATTCTCTTGTTGTTCTGGCTTCTCAAGTCATTGAGTACTTGCTTTCTGCTTGCTAGGCTTTTAGGTTTTTTTTCACCGAATGGTGAGGGGGCATATAGCGTTAGCAATGTCCGTCCGTCCGTCCTTTCTTCCGTCCTTCCGTCCGTCCGTCCGTCCCGAAAGGATTGTGTATCTATCTCCTCTCACACTTTCCAACCGATTACTTCGAACATTTATAGGATGCTTACGTATGATGTCAAGATTTCGTTTCGGCGTCAAAATTGACCCAGTATAATATTACCGGAGTTATAGACACTTTTTTGTAAAATTTTACGTCAAAATATCTTGTGTGTCTATTCACTCCCACCGTTTTCAACCGATTGCTTCGAAACAGGATGCGTATCTATGATGTCAAGATGTGCATATCGTTTCGGCTTCAAAATCAACCAAGTATTACCGGAGTTATCGCCCTTTTCCCGTCAAACTTTACGTCGAAATATCTTGGTTGTCTATCTCCTCTCACACTCCTCTCACACTTTTTAACCGATTGCTTCGAAACTTACCTATGATGTCAAGATGTGCATATTGTTTCGGTGTCAACATCGACGTAGTATTACCGGACTTATGGCCCTTTATTCGTCAAATATTACGTTAAAATATATTGTGTGTCTATCTCCTCCGACAACTTTCTTTCGTTTCTTTTCAAACTTTACAGGATTCTTACCTAGGATATAAAAATCTGCATATCGATTCGGTGTCAAACAAAATCGACCCAGTATTACCAGAGTTACGGCCCTCTTTTCGTCAAATTGTACGTTTTACACTGATTTTTTCAGTGGAGGCATCCGTGTCCCTTGGACACATCTCTAGTTTTATATTCATACACACATGATCATCTCTGTGTTACTTTACTTATATTGCCTTTTAATGCTGCCTAGATTGTCAGAGGAAACATCCTGGTGGGGTTTTCTTTATTTACACTGTCCCATTTAATGTGGGTGACAATACGGTAAGAATGAGGCTTGTTGCATCCTAGTGCCTGGTTTAAACCCCAAACGGCCTTTTTGCAACTTATCGTTCCAAGGCGGTATCCCTATGCGTATGTGTCAACACCAATCACAAACACATCGGGCTACCGCCTTGGAACGGTCTGTGGCAAAAAATGCCGCTTTTTTTTAAACCAGGTTCCAGGGTGCACCAAACCTCACACTTACCCTACTATCACCCCAATAAAACGGGACAGTGCAAATAAAGAATTCCCCGCCATGAACTATTCTCTAACCAACAAGGCAGCATTAATAGGCAATATAAGAAAAACACAAAGATGCTCGTATATATATATATATATATATCAATACAAAAAACAATAGCCGAAGTATGTTGGTCACATGGTAAAGCCAACCTTTCATTTACAGACGTCATACCAGCTGAAAAGTAGCATATTTCTTGTCCCTTGACACCCGTGACCACAAATCTCTTGAATTTGTCACCACTAGCGGTGATCGTGGATACTGTTACAGTGTTCAACAATAATTTATACTTAATTTTCATTTAATTACAGCGTAGGGCACCCTGCTCCGGGGAGTGCCGGCCGCGATATGATCGTATTAGGACTAATTGTTCATTTCATGAAACTTAAAACGATGGCAATATAATAGCCGCCGCTGTATTAGTGATTGTCGAGTGAGGAAAATTAGATTCAAGTGGCTTAAGGTGGCTAAGAGTGCAAGATCTGAAGGTATCCGATTGAAAGGTTTCGTCTCTGATGTTTTCATCAATTAAAAAAGTAAAGGAAAGTCAAAATTCACTTACGGTAATTCAAGTACTATATCTACTGAAAAGACAAATGGGTACCTAGCAAAATAAAAGTGTTTCTGAATTGCATAGCTGTGTTGATGTTTGCTGTGTTGATGTTTGCTGTGGTCGTTTATTTTATAAAATGAATACACTTTCTACGTGTGGTTGTTTTTCAAAGTATTTCTCCCAAGTTCACAAAAATGCAACTGTAAATGCTGGTTGCAAGGATCGGAAATACAAATTCGATTAATTAGATCAAATGGGAAGATTGTTTGTTAGAATGGTGTCTTTTTTAGAACATAGATGGCGGTCGATTTTTTTCTAGTAGGGGCAGACTTCTCCATTTTTTTCTGGGTAGAACCAGTGCTGTATACTTCCCACCATCCGTAAGAATCGACACTTTCTCACTTACAAGTCGAGCTCCCAGTGGGATTCAGACCTGCAGCGGTGAGAGGCGAGAACATTTTAGACGCAGCGACTTTGCTACCCCGGCCACGGAGGCAAAATGGTAGATCATAAGATTATCATGATTGGCCACACCTTTTATTATTTGAAAACAATATGGAAGCATTGCGGGTTTCAGATTTAAAAAAAAAAAGAAAAAAAAAAGGGAGAATTTTATTTTAAAATATAATTCTCTCTACACAATATAGAAAGAAGTTAGAAGAATGCAGAGGCCAAGATGACCGCTGGATGTAACTCTGAAAAAAATGCACATGCTATTTAATATATATCTTTCTTTGACTGGATTTTATAAAACTTGCATAGACATACATACAATATAACAGAATTATACCACAATAGCCAAAATACACACTATGCATCGTGTAATACCCGAGGATATACACAGCATATGTTAGCTATTGTGGTATAAATACAATAGAGCATGCGTCTTGCTTGTATACGTGCAAAACTCATGCTCTATCCTATACTAAAAAATAGAATAATAATATAAGAAAACCCTTTAGCTGATTTGATTTTTTTCTTCTGTACGAATTATTACACATTTTTCGAAATGGCACTCAGCGAAATGTTCACATCGCCATGTTAAGTATTTCAGTATCTCTTGATGAAAAGAGTCAATAAATAACTGCCTGTGTGGGCAAAGTAATACCTTTAAGTAAATTACTAGTTTCAGCTGTGGAATGCAATAAAAAGATTTATAACTCTGCAGTTGTTTTGGGTACAATAAGAGTTGGGTTGTTTGTGGTTTTTATTGGGAAAATGGCCGATGAATTACGTCGACTTGACGGGTCAAAGTGGAGGCGGTGTATGAGGACGTTAAACAAATAGTTGCTGTCCAGGAGTGTATACGTGTGGATAACAATGGCGTTTGGTCCTACTTTTATTGAATCTGCATCTTACGGAAACCATTAAGCAATATCTTACAAAATGACAGCCGTATCCATAGTCTGGATCATCGTCGACGCTTGATTGTAAATACAAACGTTTTGACCATTTGTGCAGAAAAAAAATTGAAACTGGAAGCACGTGAGCGTAATTTTTTTTTTTTTTATTGAAGTATTCTGACCATCCGCATTTAGTTCGTCGATATAATAATGAAGTTTCCCTCTTTGTTTATCTTTGTTTATTAATAAATATATTCTCTTTCTGCCTTTCTGTATATATTTGATAGCAGGTGTTCCTGTCTCAGCCAATCAGAAACCTTACCATTGTATCGGCAAAAATCAAACTCTGTTCAGGAGGACTGTTCTAGACGTTTGTCTTGAAAACAAGCGAGCGTCGCAGATGATATAGACTACCGTATCCATACAGTACTGGTGTGCCGCATGGGATCATGATAAGGAACTTCAGTTTAAGAAAAGCATACTGGAAAATATAAACTGCTAACTGAAGTGTGAAAATTAATTAACTTGTGTTTAAAGAGGAACATCTATAACAATCAACGTTAATATACGACCAATAAAGTCAAACCAAACGGCGGGCGATATTCCAATAAAAGTTTTGTTTAATTTTGTCAACTGTTATGTTTCGACATTTTGAGCACTTTAAACAACACGTCAATTAATATCTTGTATTGTTTAACTTAACTTTGTTATGTCTGAGCCAACCTTTCCACACACAACGGTAATGAAAAACGCTCAGCACACATAAACCACCATTAACATAGGATGTTTCTCAAAATGGCGGAACTGATAGGTATCACTGCTAATACAATTTAGTCTACAGTTATTTTTATTACTGTTTAAATAACTTACATGGCATTTATTGCATTGTTGAATTGAGAAAACACTGCATTCAGCGGGAAAAATGTAATTTTATAACCAGTCGTTATTTTTTGTGTGGCAAATAAACAGTTTAATTGAATTGCCAATACAGTTAGTTTACCACAATAGTTTATGAGTGGATATGCAACAATGAACATTTACTTCGTTGCCATTTTTATGTGATACAATTATATAGATCTATGTTTTCAATGAGTTTCATCAAACATAGTGTTTCATAGCTAAACAGGTGTATGCTCAAAGAAGGTAATTTCATAGTCGAACTAAATCAGCAAGTTATTGAAGCAATACGAATTTACTACGAAACGATAGAAAACAATCTGTTTTATTGCACGACGATTACTGCTATGCGTAATTTAAAGGAATAAGTACAGTTGCAAGTGATTCATATCTCTCAAATAGCACGTTTGATTTGCATAACGCCTGCAACTGTTTGGATAATGGTTCAACACAATTACGATCTATTTTATCTCGTTCTCGATGAAACAGCTTTTTCTCAGGGCACAGTTACATCAACATATATAAACGATCTTAGATAAATAAATTGAATTGTTTAACGGCTCATCAACACAGTATAGGTTATTTAGAGCCGCCCAAGAGAGAGGGGAAGGATACATAGGAATCCGGGAACCGTGCCCTACTCTTATTATCAAATAGATTCCTATGGTTCTTTTGGTTCGTTAACGTGCTCGGAAGATAGACCGATACACGGGAGCGCCCGGTTTAGGTACTCATCTGACGGACGAGGCTAAGGGAAAGTGTCTTGCCTAAGAACACACCCAGAAACTCAGCGGCACCACGGAGGATTGAACCCGGGGCCGCCGGTTACAAATCCGCCGCGCTATCGACTGCGCCCCGCCAGCCCTCCTTAGATAATTGAGATTAAGAAAATACAAAAACTCGAACACGAAATTCAGCATTCCAAGAACGTAGTCCACCAACACATCAAACTACAGCATTCAACAACCAACCAACATCCAACAACCAACAGTGACAAGGATAGACAGACGCCACGTACGCGACAACACAAACGAACGGGCAGTTTACACACTCGTAAAGGTGGAAATTACCTATAAATTTGACAGCATATTTCAGTCAAAGGTTTACCATAACAATTTTAATAATACTAACATACACTATATCTCAGTGGAATTGTCAGTTTAAGTGGTAAATAAAAATATGTTCGTTTTGAAAATCGGTTGAGAAATTATTAATGATAGGCTACTTAGGTGAGGAAAAACACATTATTCGCGATTTTTTAAAAATCTAAAAGAAATTCAAATTTGCAATCCTTAAATATAAGGATATCGCACTATATGGTCCAGAATTTAAAAAGAAAAAGGTCATCGAAGCAAATGTTAACGAAGGCTCGGCGGAGTGGATGTACACGCTCCGATCCCTGGGAAATGTACTTATCCAAAATGAAAAAAAAGGAGTAAGCAGGCCAAGCAAGAGACATAATTTGAACATAGTATACGTTACCGTGTTGAGAATAGTTATAATGTAAACAAACAACAAAAACAGTTACTTCATTGAGCCACGTTTGTATACAAATTTAGATTATGTCAGGTCATTGAAGTATTAACAAAAAAAAAATCTAACCAACAAGAATGTAATGTGTTGGTTTATGACATACAAAGGAGCTCTCGCAACAAAAGCGGAGAGGTCTACTATTGTCAATTAAGAGCAAGTTCAATGCTGTTGAATTTGAATACAAAGATATCTTCAAAGAACACAGTTGTGTGCAGATATTACAAGCAATAACGGCAAATTATGTATGACAGCCCTGCGATACACGTTAAAGGAATAATTTGTTACGTCATTCACTTGAACTAATATTTTTGAATATATGAAACTAGTTATTTATAGAGGATAGCCATTTAGGCAAATGTCGATCAGGAAGTATAGCCTTGCCAGGACGCAGACATCCAACACCGCGCATTTAAAACGATAATTTAGACTAGTCTCAAAAATATAATTTAAACTAGTCTCATAACAATAATTAAACTAGTCTCAAAGCAATAATTAAACTAGTCTCAAAACAATGATTTAAACTAGTGTCAACCAATAATTAAACTGGTCTCAAAACAATATTTAAACTAGTCCCAAAACTTTAATTTAAACTAGTCACAAAGCAATAATTTAAACTAGTCTCAAACAATAATTAAACTAGTTTCAAGACACTAATTAAACTAAACTCAAAACAATGATTTAAATTAGTCTCAACCAATAAATAAACTGGTCTTAAAACAATAATTAAACTAGTCTCAAAACTATAATTTAAACTAGTCTCAAAACAATAATTTAAACTAGTCATAAAACAATAATTAAACTAGTCTCAAAACAATAATTAAACTAATCTCAAAACAATAATTAGTCTTAAAACAATAATTTAAACTAGTCTCAAAACAATAATTTAAACTAGTCTCAAAACTATAATTTTAACTAGTCTCAAAACAATAATTAAACTAGTCTTCCCTAGGACCCCTTTACTTTATTGCCGAAGCTTTTATGTCCAGGCTATCTTAAAGAGCCGCTATGGGTGTTGGGCTGTGTATCAACGTCATTTCACTGTTCATAAAACAACTGTATTTTAGTAAGAATACCGGGACGCAATACAGGCATTTTATGGGTCTTCTACTGCTTGTATTACGTATAAATTTTACGGATACAGTCTACAAATTATGATCTGCGCATGAGCGTAGAACTCGTTCTAACTTATTTTACTACACGAAAGGAGATTAGTCTTCAAGGGCTGTTTGATAATGAAGTGGATTATAGGAGGAGGAGTAAACACGCAGGAGTAGATGGTGACCAGGGATATCGAACGAGCGCTAGAACGAAAGTATAGTTTCCAATCAGCCACCCTTTTCCCTCCACATACCCCCACCCACACCACGAGACAACCAACCACCACCTTCTCTGGTCCTTCTCTCCTACCCCATCCACATCATTAAGACTTCAATTTACTCAACAATGGTAACATTCATTTGATTGCTTTGATGGATGCAGTATTTAATACATTTTGCGGTGTGTAGTCTGACATTTTACTATTTAAATCAGTGAAACAGTTTTGTCTGTGTTTTAAGCTCACACCCTACACCCACAAAGGTCAATATATCAGCATAAACAAGGAGACATTAAAAGAAGCGAGACAACGGTACTTTGTGTTGCATATTGAGAAATAATCGTGGTGGTTCCCCTTTGATATCTTTTTTTGCGGAAACGTTATCTGCAATGGTCATCACAATGTTAAATTAGACTAAAATCAACTGACGAAGGGGTACACCTGATTGTATGTCCACGTTTAAAATATATGCATAATGGTAATCATGGGTTTAGCTCCAACGTAACTTCTGAGCTAATGACAATGGTCAAAATTGTAAACAAAGTTGATAGTTTATTTGATTTTTTTTTCTAAAAAAATACCCCATATTTGAAGGCAGGGACTTTTCTCCTATGAAACAATGTTGTACCCATCGTTAAAATCTGCCGTGTTTTCAAGAATTAATACAAAATAAACCAAAACGATTGATGAACTCATATGACGTTTCGTACATACATTTGTATTGATACAATACGCTAGTGACTCACACTCAGTTTTTCCTTTTTTCGTGGGTACTTAGTAACACATCCATGACTAAAATAACGCTTTTTAATATTATAAATGTATCTAAGCAGCAAAAATCATAACAACTATAAACTCTCATTTGAAAACATATATTTATTTTTTTATGAATTTTTAGTATGTTATATTAACTAAAATGAAACGAAACAGCTGAACGGATCATATGATGACCAAAAGAGGTTCCACAATTATTAATCGATTTTGACCTTTTTTCACCTTAGTCGGACAGCGATCTTCCACATCATTTTTAAGACACCCTTTTGTTATCATAGACTTGGATAAGTTGTCTGGATAGAGTCTGTACATTGTTTGCACGCTGCTCAGCATTCATGCTTTATTGGGTGAATATGCGATTTACATCAACCCGCCTTTTCTTTAATGGTAGGTTCTCTTCCACTAAACACTCAAATCGACCTTTCTTTAGCGGTAGTTTCTTTTCCAATAAACCCTCAACGCACCTTCTCTTCCACTGACAAATCAATACGCCTTTTCCTTGGTGGCAGATGACTTTCATGTGCGTTGCATATTGCTCCATCATTTATGACAGTAGAGTATCAGATCAGGGGTGGCGTGTCTGCGTTCACCGTCTGATGAATTTTCTCGCTCCATGTGATGTCACGGTGACCGCAATATGGCCTTGACCGCGATAGGACGCACAATTGAACTTTCATTTCTCGGCAACAACCTATTCGTGAACATTGGCAGATCTGTAAGTAAATATAGAAACACGGACTGAAACAAGTTCATGACTTCATTGCAAATTCGTCAAATGAGAATATTTAATGGTGATTATTGCTTAAACGTGCATTTTTAGAAGAGTACTTATGGATAGTGTTGGGAATCGGTTGAACATTTGTGATCGATCATCAGAATTTTCAACCAGCTGATGATCATTAATCGATTAAACATGGCTTCCATATAAGACACCATGTAAACGTTTTTCAAACTATACAGTAATCAAAAAAAGAAACACATTTCAAGTATATTCTGGTCATTAAGCAATTGAACGAAACAAACCAAGCATTTATTGTAATACCCCTTTAGCGATATGAACTGAATTGAATTGAATGTTGTTTAACCGCTCATCAACACAGTTATTTAGAGCCGCCCCAGAGAGAGGGGAAGGATACATAGGATTCCGGGAACCGTGCTCTACTCTTATTATCGAATAGATTCCTATTGTTCTTTAACGTGCTCGGAGGATAGACCGATACACGGGATCGCCCGGTTTACGTCCCCATCCGACAGACGAGGCTAATGGGAAGTGTCTTGCCCAAGAACACACCGACGAAACTCAGTGGCACCACGGAGGATTGAACCCGGGGCCTCCGGTTACAAATCCGCAGCGCTACCGGCTGCGCCACGCCAGCCCTTTTTTTTTTAGCGATATATAAGTTCTTGTTGCAAAATTAAAAACTTATTTCATTCTCTTGTACATTTTAGTAAAAGAGAATGAAATAAGTTATAACTTTGCAACAATCGAGTAAACTCGATCATGAAAAATTGTAATCGATTAATCGAAAAAAAAGGCTTAACTGACCGATGCTCGATCAAATCGATTCATCGGAACAGCACTACTTATGGGTAATCATTAAAGAAACTAAGCCGCCAAATAACGAAAAATTACACTAAAACCCCCTTATCGAACTCTATCCAGTATCTCAGGTCATACAGTAATGTATATTTGCCAATTAAAAGTATAGGTTTATTCACAGATTCTTAAAAATATGCGCGATGAATATGCGTAAAATTAATTAAGTGGGTAACTCTTAATTCGATGCTCCAGTTTTGGAGTTTGGTTTGCTGAAAATATTGCCAGTCTATTCAACAACATGGATTATATCACATCAAACCAGGATATCGATGATTCAGTTAATTCCTTTATCCACTCTGTCGACTCAATTTGTAAACCAATATTTGACAAGAAAACTCATCTGACCGGTAAATTTTATGGTCAGTCTAAGGGAAATAACCCAATGTTTGAAGCAGATTATAAGGATCAGAAGACGGCTTTTTATCGGTTACTTAAACCTATTTCATAATGAAATCATAGTACAAAGTACTAAAAGTACTGAGAATGCAAGGTTTGATAGAATGAATGAATGAATGAATGAATGAATGAATGAATGAATTGAATGAATGAATGAGTGAGTGAGTGAGTGAGTGAGTGAGTGAGTGAGTGAGTGAGTGAGTGAGTGAGTGAGTGAGTGAGTGAGTGAGTGAGTGAGTGAGTGAGTGAGTGAGTGAGTGAGTGAGTGAGTGAGTGAGTGAGTGAGTGAGTGAGTGAGTGAGTGAGTGAATGAATGAATGAATGAATGAATGAATGAATGAATGAATGAATGAATGAATGAATGAATGAATGAATGAATGAATGAATGAATGAATGAATGAATGAATGAATGAATGAATGAATGAATGAACAGCACGTCGACACATAAATAGGTCATATTGTGCGCGAAAACTGATGAAAAATAGTAAATAAAAATTAATGTAAATATATAAAGATAAAACTATTTACAAATAAGGGATGATATGGTAATATAAACTATGTATACACGTTAATAAACAAATGCCCGTCAACGGGTGTATAAACAAGTAAATATATATAAGAACATATAATGATTTATAATGTCTGATTATTATAATGATTTATATATTCTTGATTTCTTTCAGGAAATCTAAAACAAGACTAAAATCTATAGTATCAAATAACTCTTCCAATGTATTAACATTGTAGTACCTTTGACGCATAGGATCAAAGTCTACACATTCCAACAAGATGTGTTTGACCGTTAACGACGCAAATTGCTCACCTTGCAAGGTTTGATAGAAAAGACTGCATGAATATTTGCACGATTGCTGGACATTTAAAGTTTCCTTAAATTTGACATAGTTTTAGCCAACTTGGGCGACCTACAAAACTCTTAGAGGGTCGATCAATTCCAACTATATTGTGATCAATTGTCATTTAACTGTTTCAAATCTAGACTAGCGAGAATATTATTTTATGAAATTGCTGATGGATAGACAGATTTGTGTTTTATGGCCAAACTGTCACTCAAGATGACCTCCACGTCTAAAATTATTTCATTTACAGATCGGTGTGTATTAAGTAGTCTTCCTGGAACAAGATGCAAGAGGGCCTGTATCACTCTACTGGTTTGAATAGTCTAAGGCCTACTGGAAAACAATTTTTTAAAACATCAAAGGCTATACATGTATAACTCTGATGTGTCTAGTCTGATGCAACTGGTTTTGAACTCGTCCAAGTTCAGTGGCGTAACCTAGAAAACGCCTTCTGCTGCAGGGACAAATAACGTAACAAGAGGCACTACCCTTTGATTCAACTTCCCTATGTCTGACACACACATTGAAAATAAACGTTACTGTAGTATTTACTAAAAGATAAAAATACAAATGTATAGGTGGAAAAAAAATGAAAATGACTATGAGTAAATACACGGATGAAAGTGGCCATAATTTTGATAAAAAAACCAACAACAAGAAACAGAACAGAACCTAGGTTAAAATGCCGCAGCCATGTGCAGTTTCATGATTTAGTCGATTTCGAAATACATGTTTACAAACAAAACATTAAATATTGAATTCACTAAACATTACTGAGAACATTAATAGGCTTAAGACTCCATGATATATTTTTGAAAATGGACATAAAATCATTTTTTAAAATATGCATGCTAATAAAAATAAACATCCTAACAAAATGCAACTCGGTTTAAACATTTGTCATTTTGAATGAAAACTCAGATAATCTGAAGCTTGACACTTATTATGAATGCATACTGATACTCTGGAGCTTGACACATGTTATGAATGAAAACTCAGATAATCTGGAGCTTGACACATGTTATGAATAAAAACATTGATAATCTGGAGCTTGACACTTGTTATGAATAAATAGATTTTGATCTGAACCTGATCAAACACGGGCTTTCCAAATTGGATGACGTCATGACGTCACAACGGTCAGCGCAATCGTGAACGCTCGGCCAATCCCGTCATTCCTCGGGATCCCGCCTCGTGTGTATATCACGGCGCTTCGGTATGTTCAAAATATTCACATTCTGTTAGCCGGAAGGCAACGGCACAGAAAATAGTGCACTGTTGCTACATACACAATATGGCCGCTTGCCACACGTGTTGATGTATGCTTTGCGTTGCATGTTTGTTATTTACAATACAGATGAAGGTTTTATCACTGCTTTCACGTAAATAAACTATAGATGGAGCAATCGGCTAAATGACATTGCAAAATGTTGAAGATAACTTTAAATGCAAATTCGTTTTGGCGGGAATCTGACGCGCGTCACGCTAGTATGACGTAAGCAATATGGAAACCTGCGTATTACATTCGAGTCATATGTTGCGAAGCAGTGTACGAGATGTTGCGAATGCGGTCAGCGATGTGGCCATTTTGGATGACGTCATGTTGTTGAAACTGTCAGCGTTGACTGAGACAGAAAAATTAAACGAGATTTCCGCGGGAAGAGTTGTTTCAGTATATTTATTATGTATACTTGTCGTGCTCGGCCGTTTCCAAAGGTCCATTATCATACTTTTTTTTTATAGCACAGTGGCGTTGCTTGTGCAGTGTGGCGGCAGTAAAACGTCTCCCCGCGCTTGCAATCAGTACTGTTATTCATTCGATCTTTGGAGATCGCTGAGCCCGATACATATTTAGTTATCGGTGGTACATTTTCAATTTCTTTTGTTTCCTTACTTAATTTTTGATTCGGTGGTTCCACTACTCCGGCCTATAAAAGGCTCTGAGTATTGTTTAACCACTTATAGGATATGTTGTCTGCTTTTTAATTTAGTCTTTTGGCTGTTACTTGTGATACGCAGGCTTAATAACCGCTGCTCCCAACTAAATTCCATTATGTTTCTTTCGCTCTTCGGGGCATTTAATTTTATTAGATACTGGGACCATACGCCGTACGACATGGGGAAGCATATAACTCCATGTCCACCGCCGTATGCATGCCATCTTTGGGATGGTTTAAATTGTGTACTATTGATTTTATGAATATTGAGTTCTGCTCAACCCGGGGCTAGAGGGCGTGAGCGCTAGCTAGCATATTTCACTACCGCTCAAGAACAGTCTCAATCAAACCGAGACTGCAATATTTCGTATGTGTCGTGCTCGGCCGTTTCCAGAGGTCCATTATCATACTTTTTTTGTATATAGCAACCACTATTTCAAAAGGGTTTTAGTGATTCACGATGTCAGTGAATTATTATTAATGATAAGATGAAATAAAGAAACATGTTTATATACCACTGGATTGTTATTGTGTTGAAATATAGTATATATAGAAATCTTGTTATCGTTGTGTCTCCTGTATAGAACGTGAAAACAACATAAATATTGCTTTATTATGTATAATTGTATATAGGTTGGCTCAGACATAACAAAGTTAAGTTAAACAATATAAGATATTAATTGACGTGTTGTTTAAAGTGCTCTTTGCGCCAATATAACACTATCTATATTCGATGTCAAGCGAAGGTGCACGTGACGTCACATCGTGTTTCTGCCTTTGCAAAAACACGCTTAAAAAAAAATCGCCCACAACTTGAACATAATGAGATTTTTGTAGTGTTTCTCGACCTGTTTGTTTGTTTGTTTTCAGCATCCAATACGTTCGTCTAGCATAGATTAGCATGCATGTACGACTTGAAGCCTCGATTTATGAGAAAAACTGTAGGTTATCCGCCAGATGGCGATGAGGAGGCGCCAAAAGCAATGACTATGAATGCAAGTTGATAAATCAACCTTGCATTCATAAACGGAAGAAAATGAATTGAATATGATCAGAGCACGTACAGAATATAAAACTAAGGTGTGTCCGAATATTTTAAAGCCATAAATAATCCGAATGTCCCATTTTGATGAGGTTATATTCTTTAACGAACATTCCTTAAATTCTAAAACTCAGGTGATGTTTGATGAATTAAATGTACCGATAACCGATTCCGAAATCCGATTCGCAATCTCTAAATCTCTGAATTAGGCCAAAACCGTTGTGGAGGCCCTGATACGTGATATGGTATTAAATTAATTCTTCATACATTGAGTAAACCGGTTCTCACACTATATGAAGAAGAAGAAGAAGATTTTATTCATAAATCAATAGGTCATAGGCCCTTGAGATACTACAAATGCATATATACATAGAACATAAATTATGACATAACAATAAAAATATTTACAGTTCTAAGTATTTACATGAACATTATTTAAGAAATAAGAAATACGTACCTGTGTTTTATCGGTGAATAAAATAAAGTCAGTAGTTCGGATGCATAGTAATGCCCCGTGTGGTTCCGGGGGCCCCGTTTGGTTAAGGGGCAAAGAATAGGGTCAGTGCAGATCCCGTTGGAGGGGAAGGCAGAGGGGTAGAACCAACCACCCCGCCCCCCAAATTCATGTTTATTTTATCATTTTTTGTTCATGCTCAATAACGGTCTTCATCATGACCCCTGCATTATTTCAGGTGCCATCTCGCTCATATCACTAGAGCAGTGACAGAAAAACTATAACGTGGCTCCAGCGTAAATGGAGTGTCTACAATAGAATTTGCAGCAACTCTGCAGTTCAGGGTGAGAAGGTTCTAGGCCCGTTCTCCATATTTTATCTCGATGTACATGGAAGATGAGCCTGGCATGTTCATTCCTGTTAGGCGCCATATACCCTTTTATGTGTTGGTGCGCCTTAAAACCCCAATTCAAATTCAATTAGCACGAGTGATTTAATAACTCGCATCCGAACGACTAACTGTGTTTTATTCACCGATAAAATACAAGTACGTATTTATTATTTCGATTCTAACACAACGATAACCCCATTGTTTATGCTTTTATATTATCTTGGAGGTGAAGGTAATCAGGCTTCTATGGTTACAGGCTGTTCCATTGGGCGCCCCCGTATGCAAAGTTCTGCGCGGTACAATATGTTCAAATACACTACCAAGTGACGTCATGTAAACGGATGAAATATACGCGAGGAATTAATGGAACATCTGTATTTTATCGTAGAATAGCATACAGCTGTATCTGCTCTTTGTGTATATGAAAGACTGCGCGGGTCGTGTTAGAATCTGTTATACAAGTAATATTTTATTATTTGTATTCCTAATTAATAGAAATAACGGAGAAGGTGATACTATTTTGATGTTACAAAGTATTGCAAAACATTTCGAATATAATTAATATAACAATCCCAAAGTGGTAGTGCCCCACAAATGCAGCAGGATTGGTGATTTGGTCTGTCCATACCTAACGCGCTCACTGCATCCGTACGGCACCGCCACCTGGGTAATTAACGGCTGTAAATAGTATTTATGTTAGCTATATTTGCAAACTAATGACACCATTCGAAATAAGTTTAATATAAAAACAACTGTAGTTATAACACTTTAAAGTGTGAAATGTAATTACCTACATATTTACAATTGTAAACGATTAAAAATAAAATGCATATATGATAACCAAATAGAAAGTTACATTAATTGAATGTCAAATATGGATTAAGAAGATTTTCAGTATATGGTCAAATAATCTTTTCTTTAATTCAAAACATTTGAAGATATATATATTTAAATTCCTGATGACATTTTCATTTTCGCTACTAAATAGCTGTTTTAGCTTAAACATACTTGGTCTTGTCCAGAAATACTTTTTATGTGTTTTTTTACGTATGTCTCTAAATAAAGAACATTCTAAAATAAAATGATACTCATCTTCTAGCTTATAACACGTTATACATTTTCTTTGGTGAAGGGTAAAACTATGTAGTCTGTGCCATCTACCTGATTCAATTTTTAGACTATGCGATGAAACAGTTAACCTAGTCTTTGCAATTCTAAATTTTGGAATATTTACACATTGAAGAAAGAACTGGTAGTTAAAAGATACTATTTCTCTGAAAAATAACGTTCTGGATGTATTTTCTACACGTTTATGCCAAAGCTGAAAATCATTAACATAAAGATATAAAGGAAAGTTTCAACATTTCCTACACCTTGAGTGAGCCATACATATTGAAAACCCATGGAGGACAACAGCTTATGGACGAGAGTGACACATGACACTTTATTTGGGTATTGTTCACTATCACACATTAACATGTTATATATACATTTACAATACTTAGTATCATTACTTTGTACAATTTTAAACCAAAGTTTGATTATTCTATAATATCTAATACTTGTCAAACTAAATCTACCCAGGACACCGTACACAAAATCATTTTGGGTAGAACGTTTAATTCGTAAAATACGTTTACAATATAATGTATGAATACGTTCACTATTCTGAGAATGATGAAAGTCCCAAATTTCATAAGAATAAGTTAATACAGGTAAAATAAGTTTGTCAAAAAGCTCAAATCTATGTTTGATTGAGATATCTGAAAAAAGCATCAGAAGTTTGTTTAGTTTAAAAATAGCCTTCTGTGCTTTACCAGCTAAGGTCATTTGTGTTTCTCTAAAAGATCCACCGTGTGAAAAAACTATGCCAAGGCATGAACATGTTTTGAGAATTTCTAGATTCACACCATTTAAAACAAAATTTAAGTTTCTAGGTAACATTCCCGCTTTTCTAAAAATAATTACTTTGGGTTTATTAACATTAAATTTTAGTTTCCATCTCTGACAATAATCGTATAATATATCAATAAATTCTGATAAAGGTGATCCTTTGGGAGCAACAAACACAATTAAGAGAATAAAGCAGCAGACTCGGTTTTTTGAGTCTGTTCATGAGAAGTAATGAAAGAAGCAACACCTCTCACGCCCCCTAGCACCGGCTTAAGCAGTATTCTACTTCAAAACCACCTAAATTGGGCTCGTTGGTCCCAAAGGACTAGTAAAAATAACACTACTGATTCGTAGCACGGGGTGACTTTTTACAGCCGCCACACTGCACTAAACGAACGCTAGTGTGAATGTTAATAAATACTGATAAATGTGATCCCTATATTGGGCTCGTTGGTCCCAAAGGACCAGTAAAATAACACTACTTTTGAAGACCTTCAGGTGTTTCAGAAAAAATAACTATATCATCAGCGTAAAGCAAAATGAAAAGTTTCGTCATATACATATCAATGCCATCAAATCCACTTAACATCTTCTATATCATTTAAAAACATAGAAAAAAGAAAAGGGGACAAACCCTTCTCCTTGACGTACACCAAGCATACACGAAATTCGTTACTTAGCATGTTATTATATTTGACTCGTGACTTTAAGCTTTCGTAAATGCTCCTGATAACAGTTAACATGTTACCTCTTATACCTAGTTTTATTAGTTTGGACCATAGGCTATTCCTTTCTACATAATCAAAAGCTTTGCTAAAATCTATAAAACTGCAGTACGTTTTCTTTCCTACATTAATCATGTGTGTAATTAAACCATGTAAAACAAAAATATTATCAGTTGTGCTCATGCCACTTCTAAATCCTGCTTGTGTCTCAATATATACGTTTCAACATTCTGCCCAATTATTTAATCTATTATTTAAAACGCGAGTAAATAACTTGCCTATAATACTCAATAAGTTAATCCCCCTATAGTTATCAGTACTATTAATAGAACCCTTTTTATGTAGTGGGATTATAAAACCTTACGACAAAGACTCGGGGAAAATACCTGTTTTTAAAATATTATTGAAAAAAGCTGACACATACAGTAATAAAATGTCCATGCCATTAATACAATACTCGTTAAACAAATAGCTAGGTCCAGGGCTCTTGCCAGTTTTGAGTTGCTTAACCGCTTTTACTATTTCATCATTTTTGATATCCTTATCTAATTCATTGAACATAGTTTGAAATTGACCATTAACAAATGGTTCATTAAAATAAAGTATATCATCGTCCGGGTTGAAGAAGTGATCATCCGGATTGCTAACATATTTAAAAGATTGTTCAAATGAAGACAGTGTTATATTTGTCAAAGCTGTTCAATAAAATACTTGACTGTGGTTACTTTCACGAAGCGTGAAGTGAAGGATATATCATACCGCTTCACAAAAACGGCAAGCTGAATGATGTTAGGAATTTTAGGGGAATTACATTAATGAGTACGTTAGGCAAATTGTTAAATATAATTTTAAATAATCGACTTGCCGATTGGGCAGAGGAATACATTTATATAGAATCGCGAGCGGGTTTTATTTTTATTTGTCATAGTATTATTACTCATATTATAAACCGAGGTGAGAAATTGTATTGCACAATGAAATATTTGTCAAAAGCCCTTGAGTATGTAGTCAGGGAAAATATATGGTATAAATTAATAAGAAATTGAGTTAGAGGCAAAGTCTTAAATGTAGTTAGATCAATATATCAAAATGTAAGGTCAAAGGTCAAATTCAAAAATAAATGGAGGGAAAGCTTCGAATGTAATTTAGGGGTTCGTCAATGGGAATGTTTGTCCCCTTTTAAGTAAGTAAGTGGGTTTTTATATTGACATGTGTACACATATCAACATTATATTCAAATATACAACATAGATATAACACTCGGTCCAATGGACCTATAAGTCACCTATACACAATTTTCATAATAGACGTGATATATGAAAGATACATACAAAGTATATTATTTACAAAATCTGCGTTCCAGATATCATAATCATATCACTTTTAGTCAAATATAAAATGCGAGAATATGAAACACAAGTACACTTATTATAAATGGCAGCACATTTATATGTCAGATCTTCATCCTGACGCTATGAGATAACCGAGTTAATGCCATGATATGTTATAGCATAATTATAATTGCCATTCATGGTATTTCTTCTTCTGAGGAATGCTTTCACTAAATATTTAGCAACTTTTCTAGGAAAGTTCTTAACTAGATATATGAGTTTATCAGATTCCTTTATAATTTAACTGCAAATCAATTAATTGTTCATGAAATACATATTCTCTTATATCATTATAAAAAGAAAATTTAACTAAACAAGAGGCCCAAGAGGGCCTGTGGACGGACGCTCTACTGGCTAATATGGCTCTTATAACATCAATGAAGCAAGTGACTATCGTCTTAGAGGCAAAATATAGAATTTTTAACTAAATTAAGAGCCGTAACTCTGCCGTTACTGGTCCGATCTGGCTGGTTTTCGAACTTGGCCAGTAGAGATAATAAAAACAAACAAAACAAAAAAAAGCATTTAAAAAAAAAAAAAAATCTTTTTTTTTTTAAAAAAAAGCAAAAAATAATAAAAGAAAAAAAAAAGAAAAATCTGGTAAAATTTGGTAAAGATCTGATGAAAAATGAAGGCCCTATCGCTTTAACAAGGCAAAATATAGCATTTTTAATTAAATCAAGGGCCGTAACTCCGCCGATACTGGTCCGATCTGGCTGGTTTTCGAACTTGTCTGAGCTCTCATTGATATTAACAATCTGTTAAAGTTTAGTAAAGATCGGATGAAAATGAAGGCCCTATTGTGTTAACAAGGCAAAATATAGCATTTTTAACTAAATCAAGGGCCATAACTCCATTTTAACTGGTCCGATCTGGCTGGTTTTCAAACTTTTGTCCAAGCTGTCATTGTAAGTAACAATCTGGTAAAGTTTGGTAAAGATCGAGTGAAAATTGAAGGCCCTATCGTCTTAACGAGGCAAAAGTTAGCATTTTTAACTAAATCATGGGCCATAACTCCGCCGATACTGGTTCGATCTGGCTGGTTTTCGAGCTTGTCCGAGCTTTTATTGATATTAACAATCTGTTAAAGTTTGGTAAAGATTGGATAAAAACTGAAGGCCCTATCGTCTTAACGAGAAAAAGTATAGCATTTTTAATTAAATCAAGGGCCGTAACTCCGCCGATACTGGTCCGATCTGGCTGGTTTTCGAACTTGTCTGAGCTCTCATTGATATTAACAATCTGTTAAAGTTTAGTAAAGATCGGATGAAAATGAAGGCCCTATTGTGTTAACGAGGCAAAATATAGCATTTTTAACTAAATCAAGGGCCATAACTCCATTTTAACTGGTCCGATCTGGCTGGTTTGCAAACTTTTGTCCAAGCTGTCATTGTAAGTAACAATCTGGTAAAGTTTGGTAAAGATCGAGTGAAAATTGAAGGCCCTATCGTCTTAACGAGGCAAAAGTTAGCATTTTTAACTAAATCATGGGCCATAACTCCGCCGATACTGGTTCGATCTGGCTGGTTTTCGAGCTTGTCCGAGCTTTTATTGATATTAACAATCTGTTAAAGTTTGGTAAAGATTGGATAAAAACTGAAGGCCCTATCGTCTTAACGAGAAAAAGTTAACGGACGTCGGACGACGGACGACATCCCATAAGCTCTGCTGGTCTTCGACCAGTAGAGCTAAAAATGAATCCCATTCTCAATTTGAGTGTCATTGCAAAATCTGCAAAGTCTTTGTTCAGGAGGCTCTCCAACGTAACGACCAGTCTCTACAGTCAGTCTCTAGCCTTAATGGTAGAATACCGCACCTAAATTCCAAATTCCAAATTCTGTATTCACTTAGGTTCATACATATGAACAGCATAAGCAACAGTTACAAAATATATGTATATCAATGGCGACAGATCATCAAATATAATTCTAAACACGTATACATCAGGAAACGACTATATACAAACTATCTAACAGTGCGGTTTATGGATTTCTAACCAAAATATGAGTATACTAAATAGTATACTAGATGTTACAGGAATAACAATAATAATAATAATAATAATAATAATAATAATTGTTTTGTAAACATCGTTTCAGATAATTGTATAGCATGTTTATGTCTTTATACAAAAATAAAAAAATAAAGTTAACAGGTTTTTAATCTAATTTCGTATTTCAGCAGCCCTACCGAAACGAAATGTAGGGCGCATTTTGTCAGTGTTATACATTTTTCGACCAAAGATACACCGTTCTACCGAAACGAAATGTAGCACTGTGTTTGGTCCTCTTTATTTAAATGTCTTAAGAAAGTTATTATAATCTTACATTCTTTTTTATTTTATCCATGAATAAACTAAGTTGTTTTTGCTCCACATACTTTTCAACTGATAATAATGATGTGAATTTCAGAATATAAGGGCGAATATAATAGAATTTATTGATATATTTCTTCCTCATTTCATTAAATTCAGGAAAATTAAAAGATAATGAAATTCATCACTATATCATTGCAATTTACACATTTTCTTTCGTTTACGGGTACCCCTCTCCTAAATTGAGCAAGCATCGATCGTTCATGTCTGCTCAAATTTAACATTGTATATTTTTCACATTCAAACTGATCTTTAAATGTTACATATGTTCTTAATTTAGGCAATTGTCTTATGTCAGTTTTCCAAATATCGGAATAATATTCAACAATCTTACATTTTATTGTTTTAATATTCACCAATGTTTTCTTTCAAAATGGTCAAAACATTCAGTTCTAACATAACGGATTTTAAATCACTGCACCAATTATTACGACATTTTGCGTAATCCAAGTCGAAAACGTTTTGTAAGTCTTGCATCTTTATCTTTTCTATGTATCTAAACGATTTAGAAGATAAATTTTTTAAAAGGAAGTAAAGGTGTATATATTGGGATGCTTAAATTAATGTTACATTTGTACGCGGATGACATTGTTATATTTTCCTCAACACCGGAGGACTAGCCATTAGGATTAAATACTCTTAGTAATTACTGCAATAGATGGGAGTTAAAAGTAAATACCGAAAATAGAAAGGTTATGCAGTTTAAGAAAGGGCTATATTGCCAAGAAATATTTTGTTTACTTTGAATAATAATAGAATAGATATTGTTAATAAATGTTCGTATCTAGGAAGAGTATTTACTACTGGTGGCTCATTTTGTGAAGCACAGAAAACTCTTTCTGGACAGGCTCAAAAGGCTATTTTTAAACTAAACAGATACCTTTATAAATGTGTTAATATTACACCAATGCATTAGTCCATGGGCCAAGAGGTTGATCGGTACCATCTGAGAATGCAAATTCTAAAAACTATTTTTGAAATCATTGATGCCTAAATATATTACTTCAATTGATAGTATAGCATTGCGTAATGCACAGCTTATTCCCTTTTTTTTTGCCAAATATGTCAAAATTAAGCAAAAAGTGCTGAAAACTGGAATATGTTTTTAAAAAATCAATGGATTCATTTCAATATCTAACTTTGATGAAAATATTTGTAAAATACATATGTTTACGAAGTGTATCAATTTCATAGTTAGATTTTGAATATTTTTCAATATTTTGGGTAAAAAGCGTTAAAAACGGACAAAAATCACTGAAAAGTGGAATACACTTTTCAAGAATAATCAGATAAATGTTCAACTATTGTTTCATTTTTAAATTGCTAAATATGCTTTCTTTTACAATATTACTTTGTAACTCATCTTTGGGGTAAAACAACACAAAATTGAACAAACTTCTCTAAAAACTAGAATATTGTTTCTTACAACGAATGGATTCATTTCAAAGTTTAATTTCATTTCAAACTCATATGAATGCTTCTGTTTACAACGTCTTTACATTTCCAAGTTATTATATTATTTTGATTATTTTACAATATATTGGGAGAAACAAGTTCAAAACTTAACAAGAATTGCTGAAAACTGGAATATTTTTCTACAGAATAATGGGTGCATTTCAAAGTATACTTGCGTATGAAAAGTTAGGTTAAAAGCTTCTGTCTACCATGACTTAACAATTTCCTTATTATAATTTTAGAAAGAATTTGTTTGTTTGTTAGTTAGTTTGTATGGTGTTTTTCGTCATTTTCAACACAAGTAAGGTTATATATGACGGTCTTTTTTTGTGGTGGAGGCAGACCACCGACGTTTCCTGGGTAGAACCAATACTGTACACCTCCCGCCATCCGTAAGCATCGTAGAAAGCATTTGTTTACAAGTTCATGTGCAATTATAATAGTGGATATATCGTCTTCGTTCTTCTTTCTGTCTTTATGGCATAATCTATTGTATGGTCTCCCCATGTCTTCTATACTAAGCTCATTCATTCCATCAATACTATATGCTGATTGATCAGGAATGGTTTCATCATCTTTGACATTTGTCTCCAGTCTAAAATGTGCAAGTAGCTTGTTTTTCTCAGGAATCCCTCTCCAATCACGAGAGACCAAGGAATTTAATTGTTTTAATGGTTTATCAACACATTTTATTTTATATCGAGCTGATTTAGAGACAGGGGAAACGACATAGTAATCTGAAAACATGCCGTACTATATTTTGTATGGTTCTTTAAAGTACTCGGAGGACATACTCCGATACACGGAACCGCCCGTGTTACGTCCTCATCCTATGGATGATGCTAGAGTTGCCTCAGGACTCACCAAAGCAACCCACTGGTTTGTAGTCTACTTTATGCTATTATTATCAGCTGTGCACATAGTTTACGATCAGCTTTCAGAACTATATATTTCCTGCTTTGTTTGAAGTTATAGTTTTGCTCAGTGGACTTAATATTTAAAATAAAGCTTACTTATTGTGTCACGAAACTTTGCTTGTGATACTATAGGGTTATTCCAAGTCACTTTTCACTTTTCTAACCTTTCAATGGCTGTCTTATCCAGTTAGTGTGATTTTAGCAAATTGTTTCTATATCAGACTGTCATCTTCCCCGTTTGCTAATTATAGTACCGTGATCTCCTTTGAATAGATTTACTAAGCTGTTTTCAGTGAGCACGTTTACAGCTTTTAGATCTCTCTTGCCTTTTGTATTGTTTTATCGTTTGAAGGTATTTGTCCTGGACACCAGCATTTCTAACATTCGAAGAGGTGATGATGAACACACTCTGAGATGAGATAATTACGGTAAACAGCCCCGGGTTTAAGACTGAATCCGTTTGTGCCTCCGGCAGTCGGGGTGTCTTTATGTACAGTTTCCTCTACTACTTGGTCTACTAGTATACTTCCAATTTGATAGGATTGTTTGGTCCTGCTTGCAATGAGCAACCACCACTTTCCATGTAACTGAGAAAGCTGGTTCAGTAGCTAGACTGCCCATTTGAGATTGATAAGCGTGTTAGTTATGTAAGTAACATTGTAGCTAGTGTCAATAGTGCATTATGTGTTTTTAGTGTAATATTGTTTGTTACATATTAAGTGTTATTGTACATTTTACAAGGGAAGCATATATGATATAGACAGTTAGTGGTTCTTTACTACCTGACAACGTATTTACATAATACATAAGCTTCTTATATTCAGTTCTCTGTCAAACGTGACTGTATAATAGAATGTCATTGGTCATCTATTTATGAACCGGTAAATATAACCGAGACTGACCTAATCACCAATCCTGCTGCATTTGTGGGGCACTACCACTTTGTGATTGTTATATTAATTATGTTCGAAATGTTTTGTAATACTTTGTAACATCACAATAGTATCACCTTCTCTGTTATTTCTATTAATTAGGAATACAAATAATATAATATTACGTTTATAACAGAAACATGTTCATGTAAATACTTAGAAATGTAGAAATGTTTATTGCTATGTCATATGTTCTATGTATATATGGATTTGTAGTATCTCACAAAATTACTGAATTGTTTCGCCGCCATATTTGCTGCTGTTCTCTGCCGTCTCTTCATATTTCAAATCGGAAGAGAAGGCATAGCTTCCGAGCAACCGGAAGAGTATCTTCACTTCTAAGAAGCTCCTCCGCCTTGAGAAACTAACCGGCTAAAAGGAATTTCTAATGCCCCGTAGTAGCAAAGTCGAAATTCAATCGATTTTGCATAAACATCGATGATTTTACTGAAGAAATCGTGTTGAGCATGCACCAGGCTTGAAAACACCGTATCAAAATATCGAACGCAATTATTGTGCAGTAATTTTAGATTATTGTTCAAAGGTACCCATATAAAATTTCATAAGTCTTAGAAGGAAGTGAAAACCGATATTTAATTTACCATATACTTTGAATGGAATCGGGCGCAATATTCCAATATTGACCCTGGTGCGTAACATAGGATAGCACATACTACTATGCAAAATGAATTTTCTTGTAAATCAGGGGTCATTTTAGGTTCATTCATTATGTTTAGGGATTTTAGAATAGAACATATCATTAAATGTCAATTATAAGTTGGACCTCGAGACCCCAGAACAGTAGTCTGATGTACCCCCTTTAAACGATAAAGTTGATTCTGGGGCAGCTACCAATACCGTTATTTGTCAGAATAAACGAATCACTTCAGAGGTAATTATCCTCTGATACCGTGAATAATTAAATACAACGCTATCAACAGCTAGAATTCATTTGTACAATAAACATGGTTTTACACCTATTCTGTTAAAAACATGTTGTCTGGGTTTCTAAACAAATTATCAAAATATGCAAATGGTGGACTTGAACAAAGGGCACACCTTTATAGAAGATAATAAGGGAAATATAAAAAAGTATAACTAGTAAATGTTGTAGACTGAAGTAGTATAGGAATGAGCGGTTTTGGCACAGTTTTCTCATTGGGGGCTTTATGCAACGAGTCAGTAAATTTGTTGGCCGGCAAGCCAACCAACAAATTTAAAACTCATAGCAACCCCTTAAAGAACCCCCCACAAACCCCTCATTCCTATACTACTATAAATAATTGATAATATACTTGCTACTTTTTTAATCAACCCCAAATAAAACAACTGTAGATCAGGTAATCAATATCTTTCAAACCCAACACTGTGGACGCATCCAGGCCCAACAGCTAATCACTGTTCAAAAAAGTTTTTTTATAATTTTTTGCAAAGCCTTGCGTCATGCTTTTTACATTAACGGCTGTACACATTCTTTCATCGGATGTAATTCGCCTGCAGCGCAGTAACCATGGAAACGCTGCGAGAGAGAATATTTTGGGAAAATTGCCAAGAGCACTACGCTATGTAAAATCGATATTTTACTGTCATCTCGATCAAACTGAAACTGCAATATTTTGTATTTATCATGCTTGACTGTTTACATGCCTATGCGACTCGCAACATGCGTTTGTTATTGCTTGATGTCTTGAATATCCTTAAACGGTACTCATCTATTAAAATCCTCATTGTAACCCTTCCATTTAATCAATGCTTGTTTTTTGTTTGTAATCACGTCGTATTACTTTTTCAATTCTGAATATTTCTTGATCAGCTTTTAACATTTCCAATTCGTAGAAGCTTCCATCAATGTTTTGGTTGTTCAAATCTTTTATTTTGTACGTCACGGGATTTGTATATTGAATTTCATCAACAACAAATATTTCTTCTGTCCAATTTGGAGTATAACCTTTTTCAAACGTTCTTTTATATTTGCTAATTCTAACCTTGTCTACTATTTTGAACTTTGTCAAAGCTTTATTAATTTTCATCTTTCCATACAAGTTGAAATACACTATTCCTTTATTTTTCTCATCGCTGGCCTCAATCGGTGTCATTTTAATACTCCGATGTTTTGTATTATTGTATTTATCAACCATCGCCTGTAGCACGTTTAAATATGTATTTGTATTGTTTGCTGTACACTATTTCCACATCCTCTCTTTTAATGTTCTATTAAATCGTTCAATTACTACAGCTTTTCCGAAATTAAACGTGTGATACATTTCGATATTATTAAAAACAAGGAACTGCTTGAACAGTGTATTGTAAAATTCTACTCCCTGGTCAAGCCAGAGCAATTTACAGTGTCTTCCTGTGCTTATAATCTTTTGGAAAGCTTTAGTAATTTCTATACCAGTTTTATTCGGAAAAGGCATATCCCAAGCAAATTTACTAAATACATCAATAACAGTAAGCAAGTATTTTACACCTTTATTATATTTTGAAAACGATTGCATATCAACCAAATCAGCCGACCATATTTTATCAATTTCATTAACAATCACACGGCGTTGAGTGAACTTTCTTCGTTTAGGTTTATGAAGTTCATCGGCTAGCTTATCAGTCCATCTCAAAGCCTTTTCTCGTTTTTTGATGCTCCAAGTCCTAGTTTATATTTTGCACTAATTACAGGCTTGACTATCAAATTCTTAGCGATTTTTCTCAAGGTGATTTGGATTTGCTCGTTTTCAAACCAGCCGGCATGTTTTTATCACACATTGATTTATTACTAGGACTTTCGTCATAACAATAATGCTCTTTGCAAATAGCATCTAATTCATTGGATGGTTCTCCGCTGTCAAGCGGATTACCAGGACCGCAATATTTATAACCAGGAATTGTTAGCCCATTTTTAGGTAACAAAGGGAGCAAAGCTTTATGAATATCAATACTCCCGCCTTGTGTACTTTTAAAAAATTGCGTTTTTGTAATACCGCAAGACAAACACGTTGCTTTTAACATTCTTTTACCATTTTTTGCTAAAATATACTGAGGATTAACATTTTCAGTAATTATCTTTTCTTTTACACAGTAACTCATATATAATATGATTAGACTAAACTTTGTTTTTCAAAATATGACCTTATTATGTTTTCATTTTCCACAGGTTTGTAAGGTTTTAATATTTTATGAAGAATATCGTACAAACTGCTTCCTTCTTGCAATTTTTTGACAAAGTACAGACATAAATATCCACTTAAGACACTCGTTTAATCTTCATACTGGATGGTGTTGTATTTTGTGTTGGGTATGTACGTTAAAACTTATTTTGGTGGACTCAAGCCAAACGGATCAAAATAATACTCATTACAGTAGCAAGTCCAGTGTGTGCCAGGTCCGGTATAATCATCAAGATTAATAATACCACATTCTTGTTTATTTTGTTTTGTCGGTAATTTGTTCTTGCTAAACACTCCCCTAAAGATTTTAATGTCTAACCGCTTAACCCACTTTATTATGTCTAAGTTAGAGATAGGCTCGTTTTTGAAAATTAACTTTTTTTTACGAATTGGATACTTCTGTATGGTCTAATTTGCGAGTCTACTTGCAAACCATTTCCAAGATCAACTCTCAATCATTTTCCCGTCAAACTACTGAACTGAGATCCAATTAAAGGAATGCCCAGTGATGCGAGCAATCCAAGAAATCCCCCGTCTTGCTGTTGATTCCTTGTCAGCTTAATAGGGCAGCAACCGTTTGACTTTTTAATCTTTTTTCTTTGTGACGGTGTTAGCGCACTAGATTCAAGTAGTGTTTATTTTTTTATCACTAGGGATAGTTACCATTCCATTTCCGAATAGTTTACCGATTCCAGTACTCGCCAGGCCACTCAGTGCTCCTGTTGCTAGTGGTGCTAATACTTTCGGAGCGAGTCTAGCAGCTGCTGATAATATTGGTTTAGCTAATGCTCCCAAAAAGCCTGCATTTTTTAACTGAGATTTCATTTGCGATTTTGATATATTCACATCCAATCCATGTCCGTTGGATTTAGCTTTGTTAATATTGTTAATCTGAGTAGTCGTCAACAACAAAAGAAAATCCCTAGTTAGTTGATTATTTTTTAGCCTGAGCGTTAATTCACTTTTGTTTTCATATGCTTTTGCTAAACTCCTCTTTTGCCCCTCTGTCAGATCTACCGAATACTTTACGAAAGTCATATATACTATAAGTTAGATTAAACTACAGCCGTTGAGCTGGAGGATAAGCTTTAGCTTAGACTACCACCAATTCATTTCCGACAGTATCAATAACCACATCTACTTCATAGAGAACCAGAGCATATATAAGGAGCCCCCGGGGTATATTTAGCTTATATTTCAAACTTAGTTGTTTTGGATCAATACTGACTTCATTTCCCTTGTAACTCAAATCGAAATATATCATTCCGAAAAGAGTTTTAAAATTACTCACGTTTAGTAAAGTTCCAGTGTTTTTATCATTTTGTTTGTAAGAATAATTAATAACATCTCTGAATATTCTTATAATATTATCATGGCTGTATTCAGTTTCTGGATAATATACGCCGTTTCCAACTTCCAGCCTAGCTGATTGTAAATATCAGTTAGTATTAGCAGCATTTACCTTAAACGTATCCAAAAGATGAGGATTTTGTGCTTGGGAAGAACTCTTGTATGACCTTTCTCTAAATTCTACCGCCGCAACGAGGGCCTGCTGGAAAAGTACAACACCAACCTTAAAACACTTCTGCGACTAGGCATATCACAACCCTCATTTTATGGAGATGTGGTCTATAAACTTCGAAAGTTAAAGGGGTCTGACGGGTTTCCTCACCGCTTTACAAATTTAATCAGGAAGTTCGTCAGAAAAGGATATAACCCCTTGGTTTTACAGCGCACTGCATGTTTAGTGATTGACCCCTCTACAGTCAGTCATTACGCTTCACTTTTCACTTGTGCGATGACTGGACTACCTCTTGGGACTCTATGATTGTACCTACTGAAACCCCAACTAAGGGAGGTGGGTGCATGAGCTTTCGTCCCTCGGGTTTTCTGGTCGTACCCTAGATTGGTCTTCTCTTTAGCTGCAACTACTATGGTTGCTCAGTACGATTCTGGATACATCCTGATATGTTTATTATTTTGTATGTATATCTTTAGTTGGTTTCTCTGGATGTGGACTTTATTGTTAGAGATTTCCTTTTGATGGGATTTAGTTTTGTTTACACTGTCTTGTCTATTTGGGCGCTGAAGACAGGATAATAGCCAGGATTGTGCGCATATAAAATCGATTCAAGCTAACCAGTAGGTCTTATTGCCTACTGACCGTTCCAAGTCGGTAACCCTGTCTTCACCACCCTTTCTGTTGTTTTTTGTCTCTTTCATTGTAGTTTCAAGTCCTTGTTTGCAGTACAGTGCGGACCTACGATGCCATTGCGTTCGGACGCTGTGGTTTCTATAGGACCCTATATATCATTTTACAGATAAACAAAAAAATGGTTTGGACTTCTAAATCCAGTCGTTATTCTAAATACGGATTCAGTTAGTTGAGAACTACCACTTTCTTGTATCATTTCACGAAGATAAGTCCATCTTGTTGATGTCATATGATTTGACATGACATAAGCTAAACCATCTGAGTTAAATATCATTTTAGGTACCCACAAAACTAATTTATCAATAACTACTCGGCCATCATCACCAGCAGCGTTGAAATTATGCTCATCAGCAAGTTAATCTGAATTTGGCCTAGAGGCAGCATGTTTGTTTCCAAACCTTCAAAGAAGGAATATTTGTTTAATGGAATTATAAAATCAACTTTTTGATTAGTTATGCAGTAGGGGAGCAGCCTTGATATTTTCCTACATCTTTCAAATATCGCAACCACGCTTGACAACGAAAAGTAGTACGTCAACTTTCGGCAACGTCAAAAAAAAAAATGTTCGCCATTTTGAATTTTTTAAAACGCATAATTTGGAAAATTGTGACAATTTTTTATCATGAAATTTCATTTCCCCTTTAGGTTTCGTGATTTTCGTCTGTACCGACTTTTTTTTAGAAGCTCTACTGCGTGATAAATTCAGATCCGCCTTGTAAAATGTCGAAGCGAGGGGCGATAACTCTAAAAGATGCCATCTTTAGAATACGATTAAAATGACAACAACAGTGTGTTTTTTTGTGAAATAAAGTACGAGGAGATACTTGAATTGTTGTTTTAGCTCACACATTACATGAATTTTGCTGCATATCACGAAAAGCATGTTATTTCTTTATCAAAAGTACACGAAAATACGAATTGTTTGATTTAACTGTAATTTTGACTCGACTGACCTCGCAAGAACTGCAGGCGCGTATTCGATGGAGCGGGTAGTATTGGGCACCCTCTCATATGTGGAAAGTTTACGTAACAATCGCTACTGTTCAAGATGGGAGTTGGGATGGAGAGAAGGAGGGGGAGGGCATCTGAACTGAGATTTAAAAGGATGCGCCCCATCCCCATCCCACCCCAACTAAAATCATGAAAGCTAGTTTGTTTTTGAAAGCTCTTCCAAGCATACAGTACATTCTTAAACATATTCAGATAATATATTTGTTGCTGTATTTTTGACTAGACTGTCCAGTGTCTAATTGTTATCCGCAACTTGGCGCAGTCAGTAGCGCAGCGGATTTGTAACCGGAGGTGGTGCCACTGAGTTTTGTCGGTGTGTTCTTGGGCAAGACACATTCCCTTAGCCTCATCCGTCGGATGGGGACGTAAACAGAGTGGTCCCGCTTATAGGTCTATCATCCGAGCATGTTAAAGAACCATAGGAATCTGTTCGATAATAAGGGTAGTGCACGGTTCCCGGATTCCTATGTATCCTTCCCCTCTCTCTGAGGCGGCTCTAAATAACCTGTACTGTGTTGATGAGCCGTTAAATATTCAATTCAATTCATCCGCAACTGCACTCAGCACTGTCATATGTACTATAGCTGTCCCATGCTAGTATCATGAATCAACCGTGGAATATATCACCCACACATAAAAGGGTTTGAGGGCCCCATCTTACTTGTATTAGTTTAAATATAGACCATTTGTCGGTTGAAACCTAAGATGATTTTTTTATCAGACAGAAACACTGTCGTAAAACTTATACTGATAGCATCGAAGGAAAATAAAGAAGGCCATTTCTTTTACTTTATATTTTTAAAGTTGAATTGTGTTTTATGTCATTATAGCACATTTTAGGCCATATTTCCTGGGTAGAACCAGTACTGTGTACTTACTGCTATCTGTAAGAATCGACACTTTCTCACCTACAAGTTGAGCTCCCAGTGGGAATTTAACCCGCAGCGGTGAGAGGTGAAGATGAGAATGTATACAAATATAAAATGCCAACCGAACATCTCAACTCAATATGTCCATGGGACTTGAATGAACGCACTGAAAACAATCCGTGGAAAATTGTACTATGCAAGAATATATATTCATAAATAAATTTTATTTTGATGCAAAATCGATATGCTCCTCTAGACATCATAGATAAAGATCATGTAAAGTTTCGAAAAGATTGGTTAAAAACTGTGGAAGGATATAGACGCACAGATAAGGTTACATATTAAGGCCTTAAATATTATCTTTCATGACTAAGTAAAAAATATGTAACATGTCAGATATCAAAATGAATTATTTATTTGATTTAAAACATTTTATTTCAAATATTTACATCAAAACATCCCAAATATAAAGGGTATTACATAAAAAATTAAATTGCATCATGCAATAATTGTTTTTATTTATTAAAGGGACACACAGCATTTATCAAGTTTTTATCGAGCATTAAAATGTAATTTATTTTTCCTTTACACCCGCTTGCATATATTTAAATTATAAGTTATAACATTTTGGAGTTTAAAAAAAAGAAGATTGCTGCATGTCCCTTTAATATGTAATTGTTTTTATGGTGCAAGCCAATTTGAACATATGTGGGGTTATATATATATACATGTATCTGTTTGTTATTTTTTTGGTGAGGAAGACCACTCACTTTTCTTCTGGGTATAACCGGTAATATACACCTCCTGCCATCTGTTTTTCCACAAACTTTTATATAATCCAATAAAATTCAGAAAACATTTTAATCCAATAAATAAATTGGGCACGGCCGGTCAGATTAACAGAAACACATTTATATTTTCATATTAGCCCTTATTTTGAGCCACTCCAATGAACTATCCAGTTAATGTCGCCAACGATCCACCTTGTGTCTACAGTCGGATATGCATGTTGATATGATATTGTGCTGGCTGAACTGGTGATCCTCTTACTAGACATATTTTTCTTGAAGTTGATGCTAGTACTGTCCATATGAGGTATTGCTGATTCATGATTCATAAAAAAAATTAAATATTGTACACCATCTTGTTATTATATACTATTCTTGTTCGTTTAAGTATTTCTGATTCTGTTGTTAATGTTGTAAAAAGTTATATGTGACTACTTGTTTCAATAAAATCCTCCCATATATATTGGGACATCACTAACTATTTTCAGCTAACTCCCAGCATCTCAGGACTCCAGGCTCTGAAAATAAAAATGACATACATGATATTTTGTTTCAACTTAAATAGGTAACAAGTTGTAGAACTGAAATATGTAAATGAATAGTGATTATAGAACTTTTTTTACATGTACAATAAATTAAAAATAATCGTTTTCTGCTAAATCAACACATTTATTACCGGTATACCTTATTTAGAGCCGCCCCAACTGACACATAGGAATTCGAGAACCTGTCTTACTCTTACTAATGTATATATTAATAATTTCTATGGTTGTTTATCGTGCTTGGAGGATAGACTCCCCAGTTTCAATCCCAATCAAACAAAAGAGGCTGAGGAACAAACAAGACTGAGGGAAGATGTATTGCCCGAAACCATAGACGAAACTCAGTGGTGCATGTGTGACTTGAACCGGAAGCTCCAGATTGCTATCATCCACCATGCTATTGCTGGGCCATGCCAGCACATTATGTTAAGTCGGGGTCTTGGTTAAGTTTAATAATTTAGATGTAATACAGGGACCTTTTTATTTTGTTTGTTTAATTTTACATATGTACTAAGCACAATATGACCTATTTATGTGTCGATGTGCTGTAAAACACCATTTTTATTTTTAGTATAAAAAGTCTGAGACTAAGTGCAGGCACAGACCTAATAACAAATTATTAATATGTCTGTGGTGCAGGACTGGTGCACAATGCCACATATTTTGCAAAGAACAAACATTGATAAATTCATAGATTTTTTGAAGCTGCGCTTACCTACATACTGGCTAATACAAGGCTCTTGATGTAGTTATACTGTGAGACTGGGAAATTTGATTGAATCTGGCTATGGTAATACAGCACACTGCCTCTAGCTAACTTAGTCTTAGCAGACCTGAAAAAAACAAGTCATATATGATATTGTTTCATTTGTTTTTAATATTAATAACTCTGTCCAACTTTCTCAATGCTAACAATGTCAGCATTCCATAACATTTTACTTAAAACACAACTGGAATTGAAAGTGGTGCTTTCCAGAAGATGATACTGTCCAAAATGTAAGTCACAGGTCATCTCGAGATTCTGCCACAGCCGTGGTATCTGAATAAAAGTATTCATTTGTTCCGGTTGTTTTTGTATAATCGCCAGACAATTCAAGCAAGCTTTTGACATTAACAAATCTGTGAAGATTATTTCCGTCATAAACTTTTTTTCCATTTTGTTTTACTTGCATTTGATCAATTAATGAAGCTGCATCATTAATTAGAGCAATTTCATCGGCGGCTGCAAAAGCAGCTACATCAGCAAACTTGTTTACTTGAAAACTTATTTCAAAATAAGCGTTATACCAATCAAAGTAAGAACTTCTATCATTTAACGTAAATTGATAGCCACTTTTCATTTGTCTGGTATTATTTCCTGGTTGTGTTTTAGGAGTATATAACCGAATAGGTACATGTTCATACCTAGTATTATATTTATCACTTCGAAACATCTACGTATACTAGTAATTAGATTAAATGAATCATTTAATTATTGCATGAATTCCTTTTCCGGATAGTAATCTATTAATTTTTGTATTTACATCTTCTTCAATTATATTATCAGTCACAACTTTAGCGACATCTTTTGTGGCAGCTTTTGTAAGTTCTTTTAAAATTCTCTCACCTTTCGTTTAGGTTTAATAACTGAAACTAGTTTATCAGCAGCCATTTACCTACCTCATCTCCAAGTTTATTAAAACCACTCTCTATGATTTGTTTTCCAGCAGTTTCTACTGCTTTTTTGCCTGCTGTTTTTATAGACGCGCTAAATATTTTTGATCCAACTTTCGAAAACATGTCAAATATACCAGCTCCAGTTAATCTGTCAACTTCAGTATAGGTTCCCATACTAGTATCAGAAACTTTTTTTAATCGCGTCATATAACATATGTTAGATAAAACATAAGTTACTCAACTCGTATTACATTAATTATTTCAAAACAAATCGAAATGATGTGTGGACTCCGTTGAGATTAATAATTTTACCAGAGAAATCGGTTATGTAAATATTAATGCCGTTCATGATCGTTTTGTTTACTCCACAGAACCCGACTCTTATCGGTTCATCTCTGAAAGGATATGATCTCGTAAGGTCGGCTGTACTTATTTCATAAATAACATCCCTGTATGATCCATCAACAATAAAATTACTTATCAAATCACAGTGAATATATAAAGTATCGATAGAATTTGTTATGTTTGGTACTACTGTCCCAAATTTTGTTTCTCTAATAACCACATCTTTGTCAAACCCAATTAAAGTGTGAAAGTTTGATTCTCTCAAATCAAGTATGAAATTATTACGAATGGTAACTAAACATTTGAAACTTGATAAATCAAATTCAATTCTTATTGGGACATGTGAGTCATCAGGTAAATCACCATTTACAGTCAATGTTTCTTTTATATAATTATCGATATCGGCATAACTGTAATTTCCATTTGTAAAAAAAATACTTTTCCATTCTGTTCCATTGTGATACCTTATCACTTTGTTATTAAAATCCTCGCTAATATTATACCAACAGTAAGTCATAGAATTAATCTTATCGAGTCCAATACCATATTGTTTGTTCTTGTCCAATATTAATGGTCTGTCAAATACGGCTGTAAAATGACTCGGTGTATTTGAGCTATTAATTATTGAAGCTTTTCTGATGATAATACAATTTTTTGTTAAAACTCGATTTTTCAAAATTAAAAACTTGAGTAGTGTTACTTTGTATAATTGGACTGAAAACTAATGCCCATGTTTTTGTGAGATATAATTCGAATGTTTCTTTTAGCGTTTGTTTGCCGTTTTCTTCTATTGTTGGATATAATAACGTGTTTTGTTCTGCTGTATTATTAAGAAGAAAATGTATTGCGTCCCCTCCTGTATAAGTAAAGTCTGTTTCAAATATATAACTTCCGGATTTCTCAACGAATAGTCCAGCAACAGCAGCATCCATGGAAAAATATTATTCACTTTTTATAAATGGATTGGCTATAAAAGTAAACGCGTCGAGAAAATATTTACGATTAGTTCTTTTTAGTGGTTTTGTTTTGGATACGATACACAATGTATTCTCATCCCGCCACGGGAATCTACAACGGTATCTTGTATAATGCTTATTCCGTCTACTGTTGCTTCACATTATAATTGTCAACCCTTTTGTGTTTGTGATGTCGTTTGCTCTTAGTATTGCTTTTGCCTTCTTGTTTGTCTGTTTGCGTGTTTGTTTCTGTGTTTTGTGGTTGACTGTCCTCCTTGAATGCTACTTTCCCTGTCCGATCTTTTTATATTTCTTTTTTGTATAGACTACTTTTACTTTCAACTCATCAATTATATCAAGAAGTGCCGTGTGGCGACTATCAGACTTTTGATTAATCTGTTTCAATAAAACTATTTCGCTGTCAAAAGCTTTGCTACTGTCATCCTGAGCAGCTCTGATTTGTCTTGAAACACCAGCAATAGCAGTTAAGAGTTCATTTTTGTCAACCATTTTGCTCAAAGTACCCTACAGTGACTTGCCGTCAACCATTTTCTTTTTGATGTCTTCAAACTCATTGTTGATATAGTCAACGGTAGGGTTTGTCTGCCCATTTAATATTTTTATTTGAGTTATTTCAGCAGCAAAAGCAGTTCTCATTTGTGTTGCAGCATCAGTAATTGCAGCTTCAAGTTCATTGTTATCAACCATTTGTTTATTGATTTCTCCAATCCGTATATTAATAATTTGAACACCAGATCTTATTTGTTCACTTAATTTCTTGTAGTTTTCGCTATCTTTCAATCCATCTTCTTTCTTTTCTAAGTCTTTTAAAGCATCACCTAGAAGTTTTATTTCATCTTTCAAGCTATTTTGAATTTCAATCATTTTCTCGCGGTTTGTTTGTAATTGCTTTTGTATAAGACTTATTTTGTCACCAACACCTGTAACAGTAAACTTGGTTGAACATGAAGGATAAAGACCGAGTGTATCACCAAGATTCGTTGAAATCTGGCAAGGAGTTCAGAAGAGACTGATCTGGACAAAGTTTGTGTCTTAAAACTTTAAAGGGTCATAACTCTGCCAAAATCATTCAACCAGAATATGGCGATGATATGCACAACTAGGCTTGAAACTGATCATTCTTATCAAGTTTTATTGAAATCCAGCCAGGGGTTCAGGAGAACTAGCCCCGAAAAAGTTGTGTATCAAAAACCTTTAAAGGGCCATAACTCCGCCAAAAATCTGTAAACCAGAAAACGATGACATGCACAACTAAGCTTGCTTGGTGCTGATCATCCCTGCAAAGTTTCGTTGAAATCTGGCGAGGGTTTCAGGAGAAATAGTCCAGACTAAATGTGTGTATTGAAACCTTTAAAGGGCTATAACTCTGCCACAAATCATTCAACCAGAACACAGCGATGACTTGCACAACTAGACCTGAAACTGATCATCCCTAAAATGTTTTGTTTCAATCCGGCCAGGGGTTCAGGAGAAATTGTCAGGACAAAGTTTGTGTATTGAAACCTTTAAAGGGCCATAACTCTGCCAAAATCATTCAACCGGAGCACGGTGACGATATGTACAACTAGGCTTGGTACTGATCATCCCTGCACAATTTCACTGAAATCCGGCCAAATGAAGGCACTTTCGTTTTAATGAGCCCAAATATAGCATATTTCAGAAAATTAAGGACTATAACTCCAGTTATATGGTCCAATCTGGCTGGTTTGCTGAGCTTTGATTGATATTAACAATCTTGTAAAGTTTGATACAGATCGGATGAAAAATGAAGGCCCTATCGTCTTAATAAGGCAACATTTAGTATTTCTAACTAATTCAACGGCCATAACTCTGCTGTTACTGGTCCAATCTGGCCGATTTTCGAAACTGTCTGAGCTTTCATTGATATTAACAATCTTGTAAAGATCGGATAACAAAATGAAGGTCCTATAGTCTTAACAAGGCAAAATATAGCATTTTTAATTAAATCAAGGGCCATAACTCCGTTGTTACTAGTCCGATCAGGCTGGTTTTCGAACTTGTCCGAGGTTTCATTAATATTAGCAATCTGTTAAAGTTCAGTAAAGATCGGATGAAAAATGAAGGCCATTTCGTCTTAACGAAGCAAAATTTAACATTTTTAACGACATCAAGGGCCATAACTCTGCTGTTACTGCTTCGATCTGGCCGGTTTTCGAACTTGTCTGAATTTTTATTGATTTTACCAATATGGTAAAGTTTAGTAAAGATCGGATGAAAAATGAAGGCCCTATCATCTTAACGAGGCAAAATATAGCATTTTAAACTACATCAAGGGCCATAACTCCGTTGTTACTGGTACGATCTGGCCGGTTTTCGAACTCATCCGAGCTTTCATCGATATTACCAATCTGGTACAGTTTGGTAAAGATTTGATGAAAAATGAAGGACCTATCGTCTTTACGAGGCAAAATATAGCATTTTTAATAAATCAAGGGCCATAACTCCGTTGTTACTGTTCAGATCTGGCCGGTTTTTGTACTTGTCCGAGATTTTATTAATATTAACAATCTGGTAAAGTTTCGTAAAGATCGGATGAAAAATGAAGGCCCTATCGTCTTAACGATGCAAAACATAACATTTTTAACTAAATCAAGGGCAATAACTCCGCTATTACTGGTCAAATCTTGATCGTTTTCGAACTTGACCGAGCTTTGGTAAAGATCAGATCAACGTTTATAGATAGTTTTCAGTTTATGTCACAGTCACTCGATAACTTGGTAAAAAACATTCCGTTGTTTAAATATATCTCTCCAGAATACTCTGATGAAAAGTTAGAACTGTTGAAAAGAAAAGGAGTTTACCCGTATGATTATATGGATAGCTTTGAATGCTCCAAGGAAAAACAATTGTATGATAAGAAAAGCTTCTACTCCCAGCTAAATGATGAAAACATCTCAGATGCAGATTATGAGCATGGTAAAAAAATATGGAAGACATTCAAGATCAAAAACATGGGGGAATATCATGATCTGTATTTGAATAGCGATGTTTTGCTGCCGGCTGATGTTTTTGAGAACTTCAGAAAAATGTGCTTTGAGTATTACAAATTAGATCCTTGTCATTACTTCAGTAGTCCTGGTTTAGCTTGGGATGCCTGTTTGCAAATGACTGGGGTTAAACTTGACTTAATTACTGATATTGATCAATATTTGTTTGTAGAAAAAGATATGAGAGGTGGCGTGAGTTATATTGCGACTAGATATTCAAAAGCAAATAATTAAGTATATGACAAACTATGATAGTAGTAAACGGAGCAAGTATATAATGTATCTTGATGCTAACAACTTGTACGGGTGGGCAATGTGCCAGCCACTAACAACTGGTAATTTTAAATGGGTCGATAAATTTGAAAGAGGAAAATCAAACTTTATTGTTGAGTGTGATCTTGAATATCCAGAAATGTTACATGACTTGCATAATGATTATCCTCTTGCTCCGGAAAGTTTAAATATAAAAGATGAGTGGTTGTCAGACTACTACAAGAACTTGAAGAGTAAGTTTGATTTGGGAACAAGTGAAATAAGAAAACTTGTTACTATATTAAAGGATAAGGAAAAACATGTTACACATTATAGAAATTTAAAGTTGTATGAAGGTTTGGGGCTGAAAGTGAAAAAGCCTACACAGGATACTCCAGTGTGATGAGTCTCAATGGTTAAAGGTTTATATCGACTTTAATACTGCAAAAAGAACAGCTGGTAAAAATGCTTTTGAGAAAGATTTCTTCAAGCTTATGAATAATTCAGTTTTGGTAAGACGATGGAAAACCTGAGAAAAAGAGTTAATGTTAAGTTGACGCATGACGAGGAAATTCTTTTGAAATATGCGGCATTTCTTTTAAGATGTTTAGTAAAAACTTGTTTGCTATAAACAGAATGAAAGAAAGACTTGTCTTAAATCGCCCTTGTTAAGTTGGTATGTGTATTTTGGACTTGTCAAAATACTTGATGTATGATTTCCACTACAATTATGCTAAAAATAAATACAATAAAAAAGTTAAGTTGTTGTTTACTGACACTGATTCTCTGTGTTATGAAATTAGGACAGAAAATGTGTATGCTGATCTTTACAAAGACAGGGAACTTTTTGATAACAGTGATTATAATCCAAAAAGCGAGTTTTACTTTAACGATAACAAAACGGTTATTGGTAAAATGAAAGACGAAGCTTGTGGTACTGTGATTGTAGAGTTTGTTGGATTGAAGAGCAAGTCATACTCCTACATTTTGGCTGATAATACTGCGACAAAGAAATGCACAGGTGTTAAAAAATGTGCTGTCGAAAAACAAATAACATATGATAACTACAACAATATTTTATTCACAGCGACAGAAGCTCATCATAAAATGAAAGTTATCAGATCTAACAAGCACAAGCTAAGCAGCTATGAAATTAATAAAAACAAGTTTGTCTGCATATGATGATAAAAGATATATATTAGACAATGCTTGGGATACACTAGCATATAAATAATAATTAAAATCAAATATAATATATTACTTATTATATATGGAACAAACATTTGCAGAAGAGATATGTGAAAAACTTGAGGGGTTGAAAGGCAAATATAGAAGAGTATTGTTGGCGTGCAAACAGGGCTGGGTGGAATATGATGTGATTCATGCTGATTTTCTAGATAGTAAACAAAGTCAAATTAACAAAAGAGGGCGATTACTAGCGGAAATGGATTATTGTCTAGAAAAACTTGATCATATCAATAGAAAGCTTTTCAACTTGAAACGTAAAATACGCAAATGTAGAAAAATAAAATATTCTATGATGGAGCGTGATATGCATAGTGATGACGAGGATGATTTTGTTAAACAGTCGAGACTAGACCTGGAGTTGATGCCGTTTTGGGTTGTGTTATTTAAAAACTTCGTCAAAAGTAGAAAAATAAAATAGTTGCACTCTCCTAAAGAGCATGACACGAGGCTTTTGCAAAAATTTATAAAAAACTTTTTTGAATAGTGATTAGCTGTTGGGCCTGGATGCGTCCACAGTGTTGGGTTTAAAAGATATTGATTACCTGATCTACAGTTGTTTCATTTGGGGTTGATTAAAAAAGTAGCAAGTATATTATCAATTATTTATAAGTAGTATAGGAATGAGGGTGTGTTTTTTTTTGTGGGCGGGAGTTTTTTTTCTTTGAGGTGGGTTCTATGAGTTTTAAATTTGTTGGTTGGCTTGCCGGCCAACAAATTTACTGACTCGTTGCATAAGTTTCATAGAATCATTTTCATAGAATCTTTATTAAACTTGTTAAAAAGTTTACTTAAAGAGGTTATTACCCTATCATTTTTGTAACGCATTGCATGTTTCGTGGTTCATCCATTTACATTTCGCCGCTATGCTTTCCCCTTTGATTGTACGATGACCGGTCAGATTATGGACCCTATTATGATCCTGAAAGAACGGTAACGTTTGAGGTTTGTATTCAATCTTGTCTTGTCGTGCTTTTAATGGTTTATTCTCTTGTTGATCTGGCTTCTGCAAAGTCATTGATTGTGTACTTGTTTTGAGGCGTTCTAGGACGATTGAATTTGCATTTCCGTGAGTCGTTCCATCGCCTCTTTCCTTTCCGATCAATTACTATAATATTTATAATCCGATCTTGATGAAACTTTATGACAATGTTTATGCCAATAATATCTAGGCCAAGTTTGATAACCAGCGAGATCGCACATATAAAACCATAGTTATGGCCCTTGGATTTTTTATATTTATAATCCGATCTTGATGAAATTTGGAGTTAATGTTATGAGCATGATATCTCAGCCAAGTTCGATAATAAGGCAGATTGCGTCTATCATGCCGAAGTATGGGTCTTTTAAAAACTGATGATTTTGCGGTTTATAATCCACTATTGATGAAACATGGGAAAAATGTTTATGGCAATAATATCCAGGCCTTGTTTGATAACCAACCAGATCGCACCTGTAATCCCTGAGTTATGGCCCTTGGATTTTTTTTAATGTCCCCATTTTTGCGGCAATAACTTTAATATTTATATTTCATCTTGACAAAAACTGACCGTTCCAAGGCGGAAGCCGTTGATGTCGTTTGCATTTTTTAATACCTTTGCCTTCTCGTTTGTCTGTTTGCGTGTTTGTTTTTGTGTTTTGTGGTTGACTGTCATCATTGAATGCTACTTTCCCTGTCCGATTTTTATATCTTTCTTTTTGTTTAGGACAATGTTTATTGTCATAATACCAAAGTCAACAACTAGCCAGATCGCACCTATTGTCGCAAGATGACCCTAGTGGTTGGGAATAACTCAGGAAAGAATCAATGTCGGTGGTCGGTGAATGCATTTACATACGTTTAATGCAACTTTTAAAATATGTTACATATATACTGAAAGGAAAAAGAAACGCGACACGGGAATTTGCGCTATATATTGTATGTACAATATGCTGCTGTTAATCGAATGGCACATGGCTACGTAAGATCTTTCCTTTCGGACAAAATACTAAAACAACACTTAACACAGCAAACAGTATTCCTGCAAAGTTTCATTATTGACAGAGTACGCGTTTGGCGCAAACTTAGGATGCGAACTTTTGCAAACTCTTTACGTTAAATACAGTACTAAACTGGCTCAAGTTTTCAAAGAGAAACTTCAACATTTATGAATTTCTTGTTACAACGTGCACTGTTAAAATGTCTGCAACATCACAGTTGTGTCCTTTTTCTAACTAACTGCAACTTTCATTTTTACAATACATCTTGGGATTTCCTTGGTATATATATGGAATTAAGTGTGCAGTGTATACAATATATAGCGGAAATTCCCGTGTCGCGTTTCTTTTTCCATTCAATATATATACAATTATCAAGAAAAACAATCGAATACCCAGATGAAATATGAAAAAGACTGTTCTCATGAACGTGTATGACGTTCGTGGTATTATCACAAATACTGAATATGTCGACTGACTATATATGACACGAAAATGTTGTTGAAGTTACAACAACGTTGATGGTCACATACATTACAAATAATGATGACCTAACGCGCGATGTATTTGATGCGCGAGAACTTATGAACATCATGCGCGACTCCAGTCGGTGATTGCCATCAAAAGCCTTCTATAAGTGTTGATGACGCGATGAATAACCTCCACCGAGGTAAATGGTTGTGTGTTTAAGATCCTCCACGGGCCCATCACGTGTCCCGGTATTTTTGCTTGTATGACCACCTGACCAGGTACGGAGACCGTCTCCACCCGCTCATTACATTATGCGATGAATCACATAGAGGGACTACACACCCAAAAGGTTTAGCCGCTTTGGCTGTAATGATAAATACTTTTAGATGTCGGTTCATTAACACAACAATATTATACAATTATCATTACTCAAACAAATCATTATCTAGTAAATATATGTGCAATGCATACGTATTCAACAACGCCATGTATACGCATCGGCATATATAAAAGTCTATCATCTCACCGTTAACCAATGCACCTATAACATATACAACGTTATCAATTTAATATTGTATTTCAATTGATGAGTTATACGCCACGGCATATATACATACATCATCTCACCGTTAACCAATGCACCTATAACATATACAACGTTATCAATTTAATATTGTATTTCAATTGATGAGTTATACGCCACGGCATATATACATACATCATCTCACCGTTAACCAATGCACCTATAACAATATACAACGTTATCAATTTAATATTGTATTTCAATTGATGAGTTATACGCCACGGCATATATACATACATCATCTCACCGTTAACCAATGCACCTATAACATATACAACGTTATCAATTTAATATTGTATTTCAATTGATGAGTTATACGCCACGGCATATATACATACATCATCTCACCGTTAACCAATGCACCTATAACAATATACAACGTTATCAATTTAATATTGTATTTCAATTGATGCGTCATACATCATCTCACCGTTAACCAATGCACCTATAACAATATACAACGTTATCAATTTAATATTGTATTTCAATTGATGAGTTATACGCCACGGCATATATACATACATCATCTCACCGTTAACCAATGCACCTATAACAATGTACAACGTTATCAATTTAATATTGTATTTCAATTGATGAGTTATACGCCACGGCATATATACATACATCATCTCACCGTTAACCAATGCACCTATAACAATGTACAACGTTATCAATTTAATATTGTATTTCAATTGATGAGTTATACGCCACAGCATATATACATACATCATCTCACCGTTAACCAATGCACCTATAACAATGTACAACGTTATCAATTTAATATTGTATTTCAATTGATGAGTTATACGCCACAGCATATATACATACATCATCTCACCGTTAACCAATGCACCTATAACAATGTACAACGTTATCAATTTAATATTGTATTTCAATTGATGAGTTATACGCCACGGCATATATACATACATCATCTCACCGTTAACCAATGCACCTATAACAATGTACAACGTTATCAATTTAATATTGTATTTCAATTGATGAGTTATACGCCACGGCATATATACATACATCATCTCACCGTTAACCAATGCACCTATAACAATGTACAACGTTATCAATTTAATATTGTATTTCAATTGATGAGTTATACGCCACGGCATACATACATACATCATCTCACCGTTAACCAATGCACCTATAACAATGTACAACGTTATCAATTTAATATTGTATTTCAATTGATGAGTTATACGCCACAGCATATATACATACATCATCTCACCGTTAACCAATGCACCTATAACAATATACAACGTTATCAATTTAATATTGTATTTCAATTGATGAGTTATACGCCACAGCATATATACATACATCATCTCACCGTTAACCAATGCACCTATAACAATGTACAACGTTATCAATTTAATATTGTATTTCAATTGATGAGTTATACGCCACGGCATATATACATACATCATCTCACCGTTAACCAATGCACCTATAACAATGTACAACGTTATCAATTTAATATTGTATTTCAATTGATGAGTTATACGCCACGGCATATATACATACATTATCTCACCGTTAACCAATGCACCTATAACAATGTACAACGTTATCAATTTAATATTGTATTTCAATTGATGAGTTATACGCCACGGCATATATACATACATCATCTCACCGTTAACCAATGCACCTATAACAATGTACAACGTTATCAATTTAATATTGTATTTCAATTGATGAGTTATACGCCACAGCATATATACATACATCATCTCACCGTTAACCAATGCACCTATAACAATATACAACGTTATCAATTTAATATTGTATTTCAATTGATGAGTTATACGCCACAGCATATATACATACATCATCTCACCGTTAACCAATGCACCTATAACAATGTACAACGTTATCAATTTAATATTGTATTTCAATTGATGAGTTATACGCCACGGCATATATACATACATCATCTCACCGTTAACCAATGCACCTATAACAATGTACAACGTTATCAATTTAATATTGTATTTCAATTGATGAGTTATACGCCACGGCATATATACATACATCATCTCACCGTTAACCAGTGCACCTATAACAATATACAACGTTATCAATTTAATATTGTATTTCATTTGATGAGTTATACGCCACGGCATATATACATACATCATCTCACCGTTAACCAATGCACCTATAACAATGTACAACGTTATCAATTTAATATTGTATTTCAATTGATGAGTTATACGCCACGGCATATATACATACATCAACTCACCGTTAACCAATGCACCTATAACAATATACAACGTTATCAATTTAATATTGTATTTCAATTGATGAGTTATACGCCACAGCATATATACATACATCATCTCACCGTTAACCAATGCACCTATAACAATGTACAACGTTATCAATTTAATATTGTATTTCAATTGATGAGTTATACGCCACGGCATATATACATACATCATCTCACCGTTAACCAATGCACCTATAACAATGTACAACGTTATCAATTTAATATTGTATTTCAATTGATGAGTTATACGCCACGGCATATATACATACATCATCTCACCGTTAACCAATGCACCTATAACAATATACAACGTTATCAATTTAATATTGTATTTCATTTGATGAGTTATACGCCACGGCATATATACATACATCATCTCACCGTTAACCAATGCACCTATAACAATGTACAACGTTATCAATTTAATATTGTATTTCAATTGATGAGTTATACGCCACGGCATATATACATACATCATCTCACCGTTAACCAATGCACCTATAACAATGTACAACGTTATCAATTTAATATTGTATTTCAATTGATGAGTTATACGCCACGGCATATATACATACATCATCTCACCGTTAACCAATGCACCTATAACAATATACAACGTTATCAATTTAATATTGTATTTCAATTGATGAGTTATACGCCACGGCATATATATATACATCATCTCACCGTTAACTAATGCGCTTAATATACAACGTCATCAATTTACTATTGTATTACAATTAATGATCGATACAATAATTATATATAATACAGTTAACTTCAGAATCATATGCTAGTTGTATCAAGTTCATGTTTGAGAAACATATAAAAGCTGACCGGATGTAGCAACATCACGAAACACAAGAGCTGTCGGAGAACAGCGCAGCTCGACTATTCGATTTTTCAGAGAATAATAAATCGTATAGCCAGTATATACCATCAGAAACAAGGCTAAAACAATGTGGTCGTGGGGTTGTGGGGTAGGAGGGGGGACGGGGCGGGTATATAAACTCGGGCCGATATAAAATTATTGTTAGAATCTCATACAAATTATAGTAAAATTTGGGTCAGAGTGTGAAATTTTATATTATTTCTTTTTTATCAGTTTTAATCCAAATTGATGTCATTTTAAAGAATTTTGTGGTCGAAAGGCAACTCGGGGAGGGAGGGGATATCTGGCAATTTTTATTGTGGCTGAATTCAATCTAAATTGTTTTATATGTAAATGATTGCGTTCAGTTTAACATTTTAATATCTAAATAATAGAAGATAAAAATATAAAATTTCACACCCTGCCCCAAATTTTACCATCTCAATAGTATTGATACATTGGGATCTCAATGGTTTCCAAGTTATGACCGAGGCACTATGTCCCCAGGGGTGAGGAAAGAGTCCGGGGTCTTTGCTGGTTGGGTGTTTTTTATCCGTCTGTTCATGCCCAGTAAGTGTATACATAGTATAGGATGGGGATCTCAATGGTTTCCAAGTTATGACCCAGGAGTTATGTTCCCAGGGATGGGGAATGAGACCGGGATCTATGCTGGTTGGGTGGTTATATCTGTCTGTTCATGCCAAGTAAGTGTTTATATGGTTATAGGGTGGGGATGTCAATGGTTTCCAAGTTATGACCGAGGGGCTGTGTCCCCAGGGATGGGGAAGCAACCCGGTGTCTATACTGGTTGGATGGTTGTATCTGTCTGTTCATGTCCAGTAAGTGTATATAATTATGGTTAGAGGGTGGGGATCTCAACGGTTACTAAGTTATGACTCAGGGGGCCCACTCACACCCTCATGTTTCACCTCTTGTGATCCCCTGGGCGGGTCCATATCTGACCCCAGGGTCACTATTTGAGAAAACTTGGTAGAAGACTAATAGACAATGCTATATACAAATACCTAAGCTGCAGCCCTTTTTGTTTCGGAGAAGAAAATTTTGAAGTGTTTTTCCTATATACGTCTATGTAAAATGACGTTTTTTAAAAATTCAGTGGCCATAATTTTGTCAAAATGAATAGAAGAGTTATGGGGATTGTTGGATAAGGTGCAGAATTTGATGGGAAACATTAGTATAAAGTTTTAATGCAATAGCTTGAGTAGTTTTGAAGTTATAAATCTCTTGCACAAAAACTTTAAGGTAAAGACATGAGAATCAAAGGGCCATAACTTTGTCAAAATGCAAGGAAGAGTTATGGAGATGTTGGATAAGGTGCAGAATTTGATGGGAAACATTAGTATAAAGTTTTAATGCAATAGCTTCAGAAGTATTGCAGTGATAAATATATTGCACAAACACTTTAAGGTGAAGCTGGGGACGCCCAAGCCGACGCCAACGACGACGCCGTGGTTAGGATAGCTCTCACCATTCTTCGAATAGTCGAGCTAAAAAATCGAGTGCGTAAATAGCTATATGTGTAAGAATTGACCAAAACAACACAGAAATATGTAAAAAAAAAAAAAAAAAAAGGCGGGGGTGGGGGCTTGGGTTGGGGTTTGGATGGGGAACGAGGAGGAGGTAGTCCATGCCCCAATATGGGTGAAGTATGAATGCTTAATGCTATAAGAAATCCCAAACCAAAATTATAGATATATACAACAGCTTACACGCAAATCTAGATCTGCCTTTATTGCACATTTTATGGGCCATCACAATTTGAGTTCCACGGGAGCCCAGAATTTGAAGAAGAAAAATTTACTTACGCAACCCTTTACAACATACTATAAGGAAACCAATTCCCAAATTTAGTTGAGCTAGGACAAGACATGTAAGAGATATAGACCGGTAAACACAGCTTACACGCAAAATGTGATGTGAAATAGACACATTTTAAGGGAATTTGGGCTCCACGGGAGCCCATGGGTTACAGGAACTAAAATTGCTTATAAGGACCATAAGATAATGCTATAAGGAAGCACATGACCCAATTTGGTTGTGCTAGGATAATTGAATGTTGTTTAACGGCTGATCAACACAGTATATGTTATTTATAGCCGCCCCAGAGAGCGGGGAAGGATACATAGGAATCCGGGAACCATGCCCTACTCCTATTATCGAATATATTCCAATGGTTCTTTAACGTGCTCGTAAGAGACATAGACTTGTAAACACAGCTTACACGCAGACCTTGATGTGGGATTCCGACGCCGAAGCCGGGGTGATTATATAAGCTCTCTTATTCTTCGAATAGTCGAGCTAAATATGACGAGGCCCATTGAATACAAATGTACAATAAACTTTTATAAAACAGATATATTGACCACATATTGCCTGTGAATTTCACCATTTCAAACGACTGCTCCAATCAAAACAACTTCCAAACAGACAGCCATAATACAACATACACTCTTGGTGAGATTTTGTAATTTGATATTGAATGCGTACTACAGTGCAAATCCTTTTCAGACCGAATATTACATGGATATGCAAGCTGACACCCTGCTCCCCCGATCCCATCCCTTTTACACACAGCTTTAAAGGGATGCACTGCAATCTTAAAACACGGGGAGACCCTTTAGATTTTCCACATAACTCGCATATTTGCAAATCATTAATATTAATAGTAATATTTAGAATAGGTCAACATCCCCGGCCACGACTGGGAAACAATGAACTTAAACCAACGTTCCGAAAAAAACATCATTTCCAGCGTTCATTCCGTGACCCAAATGGCAATAGACGCAATTTTCATATCTACATGAAAGGACCCGTAAACAATTTTGCCCTTTAGAGAGTACCTATAATTTTACATGCATGCATTAACGCACATATAAACTTATTGAACGGCACTGCCGTAGCTCCGACATGCATTAACGCACATACAAACTTATTGAACGGCCCTGCCGTAGCTCCGACAATTGCTCGCTTTCCCGTGGTACATGAATATATCATGTAACTGGTGAATATGTTTCAACTGAACAATGGATTAGCATGTGACTGACAGACGTCAAGTGCTTACAAGAGCTTTGTACGACCAATACGCTCTACGTAAGATTATTTTGTGACATCTATAATGCTGGAGATGTGGCGGATGGATTTTTGAAATTGAAGATTTTTGCAGTTTCCACTCAATAGCTTTAACATTCATAGTTCAGTCTTGGCGAAACTTGAGGAACATGTTTATGGCCATAATATCTAGATCAAGTGTGATAATCAGCCAGATCGCTTCTATCGTGTCTGAGTTATGGCCCTTGGATTTTTGAAAATTGAAAAGATTGCGGTTTCTCACTCCACTAAACATTTATAATCCAATCTTAATATCTTAATGAAACTTAGGACAATGTTTATGGCCATAATATCTCGGCCAAGTTCGATAACCAGCCAGATCACACAGCTGCTGTAGTTATAGCCCTTTGATGTTTTAAAAAAATGCCGACATTTTATTACATACCAACTGATTTTACATTGGCGGTTCCTATCAGGCGGTGAACCATAATTATCTGATTTGCTTATTTATAATAATATATACAGTATTATCTTTGTTTATAATTATATTGCCTATTAATGAGGCCTATTTGTTTGTTAGAGGATATAGCCTGGTGGAGCTTCTTTTATTTACACTAGTAAAAAAGTGGCATTTTTGCCAGGCGGTAGCCCTATTGCCAACCCTTTTATGGTTGTGGCATCACATACCTTGCCTTTTATTTATCCCTGTAATTGTTGTTTGTTTCGGTGCGTGTAAACTATTTTCGGTTGCCTATGGTCCGCTTTGAATTCTACGTTCCCTATTCGACTTCTATATCTACTTGTTACCATGCCAACTACCATAGAGTATGATTATGGGTGCTTCGGTGGAGGCAGCTGGACGGCGAGAATTCTAGAATTCTCGAATGCGCCAAAGATGTCAACAGGAGTGTTGTTCGGTGTTTATTTATGCTTCCAGATAACATCTCGAGTATTAACAGAAGAATAAAATCACACTGGCAGCTAGAGTGGTACATACATTTTATCTCTCATTTACTGTCTCAGATATGCGCAAACTGTTTGGAATACGTGGGCGGTTTGTATTTCCATATATTATGCATTGTTGTTACAATTTTCAGACAGGCAGATCTAGATCTGGCGCCACAGTGGATTCTTACATGCTATTAAAGGGACACACGGCAATATTGAAGTAGGACCAGTTATCAAAAACATCACCTCCGTTGTATTAACTCAGTATCGTTATGACTTTTAATCTGCTTGCATAAAATTATTATTTTTTCGTTATTCTGCCTTAGTTTACACATATTGTTTGAGAAATTTAGTTTAAAGGAACTAACCCGCCAAATAACGGCACGATTACACTACAAAACGTTTATCACAACTCTATCCGGGTGTTCAGGTCATATACTAATGCATATGTGCCGATGAAAAGTATAGGGTTTTTTTCTAACAGGTTCTTAAAATACCCGAGATTGAATACGCGTAAAATGGATTATATGAGGTGGTAATTAACCCTTAATTCGCCGCTCCAGTTTTTGGGTTTAGCATGGCTGCTTTAAGCCGTTTATATTGTGTCTATACCTCGTCGTCAGTAGGTTTAGAAAAAGTAAAATTTGCATGTTGATAGCGAGATAGTGATTTTAAATTAGTAATATGCAAAAACAGTTTGCTTTATACTATTCAAATAAGTAAAATAATTGTTAACTTTGATTTTCAAATATAAAAACGCTGCGAGTTATAAACAAATCAAGATTGTCAGATGTCACTTTAAATGTCGATAGACGCTTGAATGTGACGCAATACAAATCGAATGTTCAACAATATATTAATAATACGCTGCTAAAATGCTCTGAAATCAGATATTCTTTGGCATCGATGAGGCTGAATCTTCCGTTTGGAAACTAAGTATTGCCTAAATCATTTTAAGAGCCGTAATTCGGCTGTCAGTATTTTATTTGTGAGACGTATTAAAATATCGTCACTCCATGCCGAAGTACTTTAGCGGATGTCTGTTTATCCTACACATGTAGCAAACATTAACACTAAAAAGATTGCGTTCAGATGAAATAATACACACAAAAAATAAAAAAATATTTTGTTTGTTTAATTTGTAATGAAGATAATAAGAAATCTTTACCTGGACGGCACGTGTTACAGTAACTCACTATTTAATAAGAAGAGCCTTATGACTTGGTCACGGGTTTTAATAAAATGAACGTGATTCTTTACCCGCATCTAAAGTTTGCCAAAAAACATTATAGAGAGATGTTTACTGATTTACAGTTGAATGACCAGGTATAAAGCCTTACTGGAGAACATAAAGAAACTTACTGTCGCGAAAAAAATAATAATTTAAAAACAAGTAAATTCAGATAATAATGGTGCACCACCTGATAAGAACCGTCAATTTAAAAATCAATTGATATATAGTAAGAACCTCGGCAAAACTCGTAACATTTTGAAAATCTGTTAATACTCAAGCATGATAGTGCAATCTGGCTGCTAATCGAACTTGGTCGAGATATTATGCCCATAAACATTGACTCCAAATTTCATCAAGATTGGCTAATAAATGCAAATTGGCCGAGATATTATGCCCATAAACATTAACCACAAGTTTTATCAAGACTTATGAAAAGCCGTAGGTGACCCTGTGATTATAATTATTTTTTACTATATGTTTAACTGAATTATTATAATCACCACATTTCTACGATTTTGTACGTGTTATAATTATTATCAAAATCCATACATTTTTAGCTCTCTGGAAAAATGTATACATTCTGAAAATGTTAACATTTTTATTATAATCACCACATTTCTACGATTTTGTACGTGTTATCATTATTATCAAAATCCATACATTTTTAGCTCTCTGATATTTGTTTTTTATTATAACCACCACATTGCTACGATTTTGTACGTGTTATCATTATTACCAAAATCCATACATCTTTAGCTGTCTGAAAAAATGTATACATTCTGAAAATGTTAACATTTTTATTATAACCCGCACATGACATTGTGTGCATTATAATTGTAACAACATCCGTACGATTACCTCCCTTAGCTCTCTGAAAATGTATACATTCTCAAAATGTTAACATTCTGAAAATCGATACATGTGCGTCTTATAATCCTAAATCTCGCGAGACAATGTATGTTCGGGAGATTTGGCAAAATGTTCTGCTCCGAAAATGTGTGTATTATAATTCTAAATCTCGCGAGACAATTTATGTCCGGGGGAATTGGCTTTTGGAAAATGTGTGTATTATAATTCTAAATCTCGCGAGACAATTTATGTCCGGGGAATTGGCTTTTGGAAAATGTGTGTATTATAATATTTGACCTCAATATTTTGAGGGAACACCTTACATCTCGCGAGATATTGGCTGGAGCGGCCGACTGTTCATCGTTTGCAAAGACGTGAAAGAGTGTGCAGCTGCATCTTGATCGGCTAATTAGGTAAGCATATTTACATGACTGATTATGCATGTGTGGCGTTTTCAATTAACCTTTTCCATTGTCTATGAGGTGCATTATCTCGACCTCCAGACTTCTTAGACTTAGACGTGTACTGTGATCAGAAGGAATTATCAACTCGGCCCCTACCGGCCCAAGTCAGCTCGGCCCCTGGTCAACTGGGCCCCTAATTGGTCAACACGGCCCCACACAAATAGTCAACTCGGCCCCCGCTGTAAAACAAATGGTCAACTCGGCCCATAGTCAACTCGGCCCCATATATATATATATCTGGGGCCGTGTAGACCAAATAGGGACCAATTGACCGGCAATAGTCAACTCGGCCCCGCTGTAAAACAAATGGTCAACTCGGCCCATAGTCAACTCGGCCCCATATATATATATTAAAACAAATGGTCAACTCGGCCCATAGTCAACT